>MU108299.1:0-29866 GCA_012274485.2 Sinapis alba
ATTGACAACTTTGTTATTTTAATTTTTTTTTTGTAAAAAGGATTAAAAAGGTGTGGAAAGAGCTGTAGATTGAGATGGGTAAATTATCTTAGATCTGACCTCAGGCGTGGGAACATAACTCCAGAAGAAGAAGAGCTCGTTGTCAAAATGCATTCCACTTTGGGAAACAGGTACAAGTTTTCATTTTCCAATCTATTTTTGGACAATGATTTTTTATTCAGAGTATCATATAATAATGATTGTTTCTCGACCAAATAGGCAAATAAGTAAGGCTTAATTAACGTTACTATTATTTCTTATTTTTTGTTAAAGGATATTCAACTAAAATGCATGTAAATAGTATAAGCTGTGATATTTTTCATTCAAACTTTGAAAGACAGATAGAAGTTTGCGTTAACACTTAAGACTGAATGTATTTTCTCTTTTAGCTTAACTATCTTTCGTTGATCTAAAATAGTAAAGGAAATCATTTTTATTGATGAAAGCAGATGAAGAAATACAGCATGGCAAAATAGTAAAAGAAATCATTTTTATTGATGAAAGCAGATGAAGAAATACAGCATGGTAAAATAGTAAAAAGAAAAAAACATAACAAGCCATTAGGCAAAACATAGCATGATTTTTACCGTTGTGGGTCTCCCTCTTGGTTATAAAACCTTTTTCTCTTTTAGTTGAAACAAATAAAATGCCCTCTCTAATAAATGTACAGTTCATATTATTACATAATCATTAAGTGGAATATATATGTGACATTTTTTATTATTATTATTATTATCATGTGAATATATATTCATTTCGTCCAGTGTCATTTCATTATGTGATTTCTAAAAGAAATTAGATATGTCATAGCTAACAATACTTAGTTATTTTACATAGAAATTTAATATATTAAGATCTCTTAAAGTTATATCGCCTTCTTCTTTATGCTCTTCGTTTGTTTTTATTTTTGGCTTGGCAGCTTGGTTTTTATGTTTCCTTGTACTGCTTTCCTATTACCCTGAATCTTTCCAGAAGTTAAAAAGTCTCTTAAAAGTAGATCCCAGTCACGTCACTCATTATTGACACTGGTCACATTGCTTGAGTAATTTATAGTATTACTATACATATTTGTTTTTGTAAATTTAATAATTAATTGTATTTCTGGAAGCATGGTTTGGTCAGCAGTCATATCAACGTTTATGTTGTTTCCCATTGGGCCACGAAGTTCTCTTATTCCTCGGAAAGATATTTTTTTGTTTTTGTTTTTAAGGTTGTTCATAAATAGTATTGTTAGCAGAGGGTTAATAATAATAATGTTATAATAATAATGTAATGTAGGTGGTCACTAATTGCGAGTCATCTACCAGGGAGAACAGACAACGAAATAAAAAATTATTGGAACTCTCATCTGAGCCGTAAACTCTACTACATCAGAAAGTCTCATGACGTCCCCGCCGTAATCATGAACCCTCCTCCGGAGAAACGGAAGCCTGGGAGAACCAGCAGATCCGCCATGAAACCCAAAACACACAAACCAAAAACTAGAAAGACGAAAAAAATGTCTGCACCGCCGGAGCCAAACGCCAACGTAGCAGTTAATGCAATAGTGGGAGAAGAAGCATTAATGATGGAGTTAAGTGGAGCCGAGGGTGAGCTAGGACCACGTGATGCCTACTACTATGAAGGAGGAGATTGTTGCAATAATAATAATAATAACAATAATCTCATGAGCATTAATGGTGACGATGGAGTTTTGTCCTTTGATATCATTGATCTTTTGTTGGAAGAGTCAGGTCCAGGCAACGTGTTTACATCGACTGTTGGTAATGGGGAGTTGAGTCATTTAGGAGACTCTACAGTAGCCAGAGGGTCTTCAAACTTAGGTAATCTCGACTGTCTTCAGTCTTGTCCGTCGGTGGAGTCGTTTATCAACTACGAGCATCAAGTCAACGATGCGTTGACTGACGAATTTATTGATTGGGAGTGTGTTTGGCAAGATGGTAATAAGAGCAATAAACTTTGCGATGAGAAAGAGGGTTCTGATTCAATGGTGTCGTGGCTTCTGGACGGTGACGATGAGACCACGATCGGGAAAAGTGCATGCCAAAATTTTGGAGAACCGTTAGATCATGATGAGGAAAATGCGTTGGTCGCTTGGCTTCTTTCTTAAAGATAGTTCATGAAAAAAAAAAAAAAAAAAAAAAAAAAAAAAAAAGTTCATGATTTCTGTTACGTTTGTATTCTCTTCGTGCAACTACGTTTTGAGTCCATTCCGTGTGTGTATGACTTCTGGTTTACTTATGAAATTTTATAGTTAAAAATGTTGTATCTATTAATATTAGTTTAAATTATATTGCAATAAAACCGGTTTTGAAAGATCAAAATAACTGTTTCAAAAAAAAAGAGAGACCAAAACAAAAGGAAAAGAAAAAAAAACTAATCTGATTATATATTCCTGTCCGACTTATTACCATTTCTCATGTAATTTAATAAAGAGGTACAAGATGTATGTGTAGAATGATAGAATCATTTAAAGTATATATGTCTTAATTTAAAAACTAAAAAAACAAATTATATATGAACTTTGTAGCAATTAGCTGCATTAACGAGTTTTCATAACACAAAATAACAAAAAGGGAGGGGCGTAGAGAGTATTATTGAGGGAACGAACGACCCCACGCATTAAATTTATAAAATATACTAGTTGGCAAGTTGGCATTTACAATATAAAAGTTTTTTGTTTTTATTAAGTTGATATTTTGAATATACGCATGCATAAAACAGTCTCTTTCTTTATACGTCCGAGTTGGTTCCATAATCTTTGGAACGCCCACGTGATGCCATTGCAGAATACCTTTTCCTTGTCTATTTTTTTCTGTATTTTTAAGTCTTTTTCGTTATTGCTCTATATTTATGTCCCGCTATAAAAAAAATTACATTGGAGAATATAAGAGAAAGTTACTACTATGGCTTAGATTAAATTCTCAAGACTCCTATTGATAAAAAGCTGAATTTATATGGTAGTGGCATTATAATTTATTTATGAAAAGGATAATATAAAAAAAAACGATGTAAATTAATAAAAAAAAATGGTAGTGTCAATTCCGTGAGACAGACAAGAAGCTCAGTGAGTTGAAGTTTGCGGGGTAAAGGGTATAGGTATGTGGAGGCAGGTACAAATGTACAATGTTTCTACAAAAGAAGCAGACAAATTGAAAAGGGAAAGTAAATGGAGCTAAGTTTCGAGATCAAACGTAGGATTGGTTTTTCTGCAGCTCATGCATGCATGCATGCTATATCTTTAACAAGCTAGATCCATGTTCAATGTTTGACACTTTGGTAGGCTTAATTAATGTATTTGAGTTTTAATGGTATGTGGCAGAGCAAGCAAAGCCCAAGAAAATTAGAATACGAGGCGGGGCTGGGCCGCGAGTTCCGAGATTGGACGTAATGAAAACAAAAATAAAGGTTGAGGGTGTTGCTATCAAATTTAGGAAAGACTGATTCGCTAGTCTTCTCCGAGAAAGATGTAACCAAGCCACGTAGAAAGAATCATCGATCACCGTTGGTAAATAAATTGAGAATAAATAGACGATCCAGATCATGCCATGTCATTGTTTTTCCTTCTCCTCTCTAATAATAAGGGAAACGTTTTTAATAACAGAGAGAGAGAGAGCACTGGTTCTTCTTCTACCAAAGATCGATCGATCGACAACACAGCTAACTCCAACGGTGAAAGAAGAAAGAAATGGCGAAAAGTGAGATCTGGTTAGGGTTAGCGTTGTTAGCGTTGGTTGTGGTGTCAGCAATAGGAGACGAAGATGTGGTAGTGTTAACGGAAGAAAGCTTTGAGAAGGAGGTTGGTCAAGATAAAGGAGCTCTTGTCGAGTTTTACGCTCCCTGGTTCGTAATCTTACATTATTTGTGTTGATCGGATTAGAAATTGATGAATGGAGTGTATAGTTTTACTTACTAATTAATGAAAAGGTGTGGGCACTGCAAGAAACTAGCACCAGAGTATGAAAAGCTTGCTTCAAGCTTCAAGAAAGCTAAAAACTCTGTCTTGATTGCTAAGGTCCGTCAAGAGAGATACAGAGAGATGATTTTGATTCTTTTTACTTTACTAACATGTGTGTGTTGTGTTGCAGGTCGATTGTGATGAGCATAAGAGCGTGTGCACTAAATATGATGTTAGTGGATATCCCACCATCAAATGGTTTCCTAAAGCCTCTCTTCAACCCCAAAAGTATGCTCCCTCCTCCACCTTCTTCTTCTTCTTCTTCTTTTGGATACAGAAAGTTTCCTTCTTCTTCTTCTTTATTGTAATCTTTTTTTGGGTATTAACAAACAGGTACGAGGGTCCACGCAATGCTGAAGCTTTGGCTGAATTTGTCAACAAGGAAGGAGGTACTACGACTCCCTCCCTCTTCCTTCATCATATCATACTAGTAGCTAAGCTTGTCTCTAATGTTATTTATGAGTTTCTGAAATGTTCAATCATTTGTTTTTGGTATAATGTTTAATGATCATCACTTTCTCAAGTCTCAGCGGAAATTTGTTTTCTTAGACTTTTCTTTTTGTTTGTTCACTTTTTTACTCTTGTACAATTGTTGTTTCTAATCCCCACAACTGTTCTTGTCTACTTTTCAGGCACCAACGTGAAATTAGCAGCAGTTCCACAAAATGTACTTGTCTTAACAACTGATAATTTCGATGAGATTGTATTGGATCAGACCAAAGATGTCTTGGTCGAGTTTTATGCACCATGGTAGCACCTTCCTTCCTTCACTCTCATTGAGAGCTTTTGCTTTTCATCCCGTTTTCTAATTTCTGAGTTTTTTTTTTAATATCTTCCAGGTGCGGCCACTGCAAGTCCCTCGCTCCTGTACTCACTTTCTCTCTCTCAACTCTTTCTCTACTTCACAATAGTCCATTTTCACACTTTCTTATTATTAATGTTGTTGTTGTTGTCAGACATACGAAAAAGTAGCGACGGTGTTTAAGCAGGAAGAAGGTGTAGTCATCGCCAACTTGGATGCTGATGCTCACAAAAGCCTCGGCGATAAGTAAGTTGTTAGGGGTGGGGGGAGCAAGGATCTTTTTACTTCACTTGTATTATATTCGTAGGGATGAAAACAGCTAACCTTTTATTTTGTTACACACCTAAGGTACGGAGTAAGTGGATTCCCAACATTAAAGTTCTTCCCAAAGGACAACAAAGCCGGTCAAGATTATGACGGTGGAAGGGACTTAGATGACTTTGTTACCTTCATCAATGACAAAGTTGGGACCAGCAGAGACAGTAAAGGGCAGCTTACTTCACAGGTAACAATATTTTTTTTAAAATGTCTCTAAAGCTTTTGTTTATTCATCTCTGTGTTTTTTGATAGGCTGGTATAGTTGAAAGCTTAGATACGTTGGTAAAGGAGCTAGTTGGAGCCAGCGAAAATGAGAAGAAGGCAATCTTGTCTCGCATTGAAGAGGAAGCTAGTAACCTTAAGGGATCCACAGCAAGGTATTAGTAGTATTAGTGTTTCATCATCATTTCATCAAATCTAGTAAAATCTTTATCTTCTTTTTTTGTTGTTGTTCCTTTTTTTTTTTTAATTGCTGAGCTTAAATGATGATTCTATATATAAATAATAGGTATGGAAAGCTTTACTCGTCACTTGCAAAGAAGTACATAGAAAAAGGTTCAGGCTATGCTACCAAAGAAGCTGAGCGGCTTGGACGCGTCCTTAGCAAGGTCTAAACAAAATATATATATTAGATTACTGCTTTGCAATCCAGGTAGAATAGAGACTTTTGTATTTGACATTTTTTCTAATGGTGTTTTTCCGGTGCAGTCGATAAGTCCGGTGAAAGCTGACGAACTCACTCTCAAGAGAAATATCCTAAACACGTTCGTTGCTTCTTCTTAGAAGCCAAAAGATTGAAGAATAGTATTCGTCCATAACTGATACGAACCTGCTGTTTTGGATGTTTTATGTCTGTCTGTCTGTCGAGATTTGTGGTTTATTTTCTGGTTAGTTCTGAAACTCTTTTGAACCAAAGTTTCTTTGTCTTTCGTACGATAAATCATAAAAAAGAACTTGTTTTTCTTTCTCTTATAGATTAGTCTAATGCGAGTTACCTAATGCATGGTACTACACTTACATGAATTAGTTAAAGAAGAGGTTTATCTATCACAGTATTTAGTAATACCAGTCAAGTCTCTAAATGAACACCAAGTAGTTTTGTTTGTTATTGTGGTTATCAATCAAAATCAAAATCAAATATCAAATGTCCATTGTAATTTTTGTATATGTTGCAATGCAATGAAAGGGCTTTTTCAACCGAAGGAGACTAGTTTTCAACAAAAAATGGGCCCAGCCTCATCCGACACACGTATTTTCCTCTGCAGATTTTGAATAGACATCTCCATTTCTAATATACTTGATTATAACACATAGTTCAGTTTGTGAGGTGTTCAAAAAAAAAAAAAAAAAAGTTCAGTTTGTGAAAAAGATTTCCAGAAACTTAATGAAATAGTACTGGAAATGCATAATGCATGTAACAACATATGGACATCTTAAAATCAAATTAAAAGTCCCATATTAGAACGCAAAAAAAACAGAGCAAAACTAGTCAAAAACCATGAACAATCTGAGAACATTTATTCTTAATCCAACGGAATCCATTCTTGAAAGTGGATTTAACTTTTCCTTCCACCGTATAAGCTTTATACCTCGCGATTCTCTTCTTCCTCTTCATCTCCGCATCGTTTACACCCCAAGACGGCCTCGTTGAAGACGATGCGTTGCTCCTACGCGCCGCCACTTCCCCCGGCGGAGTCTGCAAAGACGGAGGAAAATCTTGACTCCCGTACATCTGATTACTCCCGTAACCTTTGCCGCTCACGATTTCTGTCCTCCGATCCACGATGTAGGTTCTCTGACCCGACCCGGCTCCAAACCCATCTTGTCCCGCCATTTCCTCCCCCCCCCCAGCGTTCGGATTATTTGGACTCGAGAAGAAAGGGCTGAAGATGCATAAATAAATTCAGGCGGTGGACAACTCGAACTCCTGTTTGGTCTTTTTGTCGTTTTTTTAATGCTTTTTTTTTATTACGTTTAAAAATAAAATTAAGGTTTTATTTATATTAGTAAACTGTAATCAACATACATTTACAGCTCACTACTAGCTTAGGATACCTGAACCACCTGTCGTATGAAATCTACTGTCACATTCACATACTTTTCTGGATTCACTGTATTCTTTGTTTTCCGTTTAGGTAATAATCCAACCATTCTGTTAAATATATATTCTTTTTGCAATATGGTAGCTGTCTAATTTCTACAATTGTAATAAGAAAAATACTAGTGCATACGAGTTGATTCCAGTATTTAGTTTGAGTTCTTTCTGTTTTGTATAAAACAACTACTAATCTCAGAAAATAAAAAAATATCATATACAGATTAGTTCCATACAGTTTGATTAAGTTTTTGTTTAAGTTTATCAGCTAACAACTAAATAAGGAGGGATATCTTCTTCCTTTTTTGAACACCAAAAGGATATCTTCTTAACTTGGATTAAAAACGTAAGTTCGTCTCTTTTCTTGGGTCCAAGTTTGTCTTTATGTAAAACCAATCAGGATATGAAATATGGTCTGCTTAACGGAATCCATTCATAAAGTCTTCAGGCATTTAGCAGAATGGGCCTATACAGTCACTAGGCCTTTCATATATCAATTATTAGCAAACTTTTGAGTAAAGCCCATACACAGTGGCCACTCCGGAACTACAGAAGTGACGGCACATGCGAGGAGTTGGTGGGTGTTGTGTAGTTTGTTCGTCAGTAGTCACACTCTTTGTTACCTTTACTATAATAGTAAGCGCAGAAAAAGCAGGCATGAAACCATTCATATTTGGTTGGTCCATTATTTTATTATCGACCAGTCTCTCTCTGCATTCAAATTTTACGTTCCGAAAAGAGATCCAATTAAGGGTTAGGATTCGTTCAGGGGAGGTCGAATGTATTACCAACATTTATTGCAACCAGCAATGATCTCTCTTTACAAGCTTAGTCTTGAGAAACTCATACTCCCTCCGTTTCATATTACTTGTCATTCTAGGTTTATTCACACAAATTAAGAAAACATATGATTTTGTATATTTCCAAAATAAAAACACAATTACCTATACATCTAACCATATTTCAACCAATAGAAAAATAAAAACACAACTACCTATGAATCTTATTAATGAATTTTACATTGAAACTCTAAAACGATACTTATTTTAAAATGAAATTTTTTTCCTACAACGATAAATAATATGAAACGGAGAAAGTACTAGTTTACTACCTTTAATGTTTTCCGACGTGAACGACTTAATTAATGTCGGAATAAAATAATAATTAAAAGTATATGGTATTTACGTAATCGAATATGCATATACATCGAACCATGCTCTTTATAAACAAACCAAGAAGTCTCCCTCTCTTTAACCAAAACTCTCCACTGCTCTCTCTCTCTCTCTAGATCTGTAGATTATTTATACAATTACATACATACGGTGAGAGAGTGTGATGAAGATAAGGTATTGGCAGAAGTCTAGAGGATACGAAAGGCTTGATCATGGTTCAGCGAAGAAGGAGAAATCGGGTCGTGGGAGAAATGTGAAGCTAGTCAAGTTTGATCCGTCGACCAGGAAGAGACGGTTTTGGAAGAGGAGGATCAAGATAGTGCCGAAGCTGAGGGTCTTGAAAAGGGCATCTCCTAAGAAGCTTTTAACGTGGCTTCGAGATGCTTACGTCAATATGATGCTGCGCCTAGCTAATTCTCGGGTCATCGAGTCATCTTACGGGTACGGTGAATATGGGTACGGGTCGGTTTTAGCGTCGTCGAGGGAGTATGATGAGAAGAAGCTGGTGGAGATTTACAAATCCATGTTGATGGCGCAAGGGTCTCTTGTACACTGCGACGTACGTAAGCTTTCGGCTGATTCTATAAAACTTTCACCTCTTGTGTAATTACATCGATTTAGTTGCACTAAAACAAAATATGGGGAGTATCGATGCTACATTTGTGATTGTAAACTGTGTTAAAGTTACAATTCTGAAACTACCAAATACTATAATATTAATCAAAATAATAGTGGATCCAACCTTTTTATAAAATGGCTTTCATATATGACGTGTTGTTGGCATGGAGAATAATTTAGTGTAATGTTTTCGAATAAATTAAAAAAAAAAAAAAAAAAAAGTATTTGGTTGACTTTTGGTTTGCTTGACCAACTACAATCGTATCTTTACTTGTGGTTATGATTTTAAGAACAATATTGTACAAGTTACGATCGACTACTTGGTTCTGTCCTGTCCAAGGCATCATCAAGTCTCTAAGAACCGTCACTGCTTACATCATATGCATGCAGCGATTCAATGATTTTGCATTGCGTTTATATTATTTGAGTTGTAACATGTTCAAAAAAAAGTTTACAACGAGATAAACTCCAGAATTTAGTAGCCGCTGGGATTCGTCTCTCTCTTCTCTCTGTTCCCTATCTAGATCTTTCACAGAGAAAGTTGAGGGATGAAGCTTTTTTGGTCGCCGGTTTTTCTTCCGGCTCTTCATCTTTGTTTGTTGGGGTTTTGACTCCGGGAAGCAGCGACTATCATAGCGTTTGCTTCGCCGGCTTTCGTCTCCGGGATGCGGTGGCTCTTTTAGCACCATCATCTCCGGCTAAATCCCGGTTTTTTCCGGTTAAAAATAGATCGGTGTTTCTCGTTGTTCTTCGCTCATCTGCCTCTTGATCTGACTTTCCGATCCTTTTCTCTCCTCCTCTCGAGCTTTTTCACCTTCAAGCTTATTCTAATCAATAAAGGTGACCTTTTTTCATGTAGGAATCTCGAAGCGGTTGGATCGATTGTAGGCGTTTGATTATCCTTTTACGAAATATTGATCTGTCAGTCTAGGCTTTCGATTTCTCGGGCTCGCCTCTGGTGGTGGTGTTCCGTCGTCGTGCCTCTACGCTGGCTCCGGTGGAAGACGGTAATTGGATATCTTGACGCGTGTTTCTTGCGTTGTTTGTCGACCGAACACGTGGTGGATGACTAATCATCTCTTCCTCAACGGGTTTCTGCTTGTTGGGCTTACGGCCGCNATATTGATCTGTCAGTCTAGGCTTTCGATTTCTCGGGCTCGCCTCTGGTGGTGGTGTTCCGTCGTCGTGCCTCTACGCTGGCTCCGGTGGAAGACGGTAATTGGATATCTTGACGCGTGTTTCTTGCGTTGTTTGTCGACCGAACACGTGGTGGATGACTAATCATCTCTTCCTCAACGGGTTTCTGCTTGTTGGGCTTACGGCCGCAAGCTGTTCTCCTTTCTCGGGCCTCTTGGGTTCTTGTGCTAATTGGATCTTGTGTTGGATCCTTAGTTTTTTAAACGTTTGCCTTTTTGGGCCTCTTTTGTATATTTTGTTCTTGTTTAATAAACTTTCAGTTGAAAAAAAAAAAAAGTTGTAACATGTTCAGGTGAGGTCCATAAAGTTAAGCCCGGCCCACAGATCCGTGAGCAAAATAAAATAAAACTATAGTAGCATTTACGGGGGTGGTGATGGGACTCTGATTCGTTTGGCTGAGAAGGAAGGAAACTATAAATAATAAAATAATATTTTTAGTATTTTTCTAGAAAAAACAAGAGCCAATCAAAGAAAACGAATTGAATTTTGCTCGTCGTCTCCCTCCTCTCCTCTCATCTCCTCTCGTTGAATAAACAAAAAAGAAAGGAAAAAAAACACAAACACGGCTCTGTTCTGTTTCTCTACGATTTCTTTCTTTCTTTCTTCCATGTATTGATATGATCTGATTCATTTATTATAACTCAATCTCTCCGTTGACTCAAAATTATGGTAAGAGAGGGGGACAAATAAGAAGAGTCGGACTCAGACTCGAGATTCTTCTCGGCCATGCGACGCTGCTTCGCCGCCATATCCCTCTCGAGAGAGGAAACAACCTTTTCGTCATTCTCTTCTTCGAAAGTATACTTCCATAAGGCTCTTCTTCTCCTTTCAGATCCGAGAGATGTCCTCCGCTAATTCTCATCATCCTCTCAATTCCACAAATGTCCTCTGTAACGCCGCCGCCGGTGCCGCCGCCGGTAATTCCATGATCTAGTAACCAAATTGCGTGTTCGAAACTTATCTCTCGTTCTCGAAGCTGAATACTTTTTTTTTTTTTGGTTTGGTTTGGATAGGGGTAATTGCGGCAACGTTTGTGTGTCCTCTTGATGTTATAAAAACGAGGTTTCAGGTTCATGGCTTGCCTAAGCTTCCTCATCCCAACATCAAAGGTTTCTCCTTTTTTTTCCTTATGTCTTCTCTTGTCCCCCCTCCCACCAAAAGGGTTTCCATTGCTAATGTTATATGTTTGTTTTGTTGTGCCTTTTGGTTGGTTGGGTCAGGTAGTGTAATTGTTGCTAGTCTTGAGCATATATTCAAGCAAGAAGGGATGCGTGGCTTATACCGTGGTCTTTCCCCTACCGTCATGGCTCTTCTCTCCAATTGGGCGGTTAGTGATGCTTTGATCCTGGAGCAAAAAGTAAGTCGATTTGCTTCTTCTTCTAAACAAACTTGTTACTCTTTTTTGCAGGTTTATTTCACAATGTATGACCAGCTCAAGAGCTTTTTAATCTCAAATGGTTAAAACATTTCTTTATAGCTTCCGTTTTTCTCTTTTCAATCAAACAATCGAGAGTTAGTTAATTTTATTTGTACATTTAACAAAAATAGATAAGGATCACAAATTCAGCGTTGGTGCTAACGTAATGGCTGCCTCTGGTGCTGGAGCTGCTACTACTATTGCCACTAATCCTCTTTGGGTTGTCAAGACTCGTCTCCAGGTCCCTTTTCTTTTCTTCTTTTCTTTTTTTTTTACAATTCAAATATACATTACAAGTCAAAAATAAAGCATTATTGCCATTTGGTCATGGATAAAGTTCAGATGTGAATGTGTGTTGCAGTAAGATAATCTTTGTCTTGATTCGTCTTCAGACACAAGGAATGAGAGAGGGGATAGTGCCATACAAGTCTACACTCTCTGCTTTAAGGAGAATAGCTTACGAGGAGGGAATCCGCGGTTTGTACAGTGGACTTGTGCCTGCACTAGCTGGTATCAGTCACGTTGCCATTCAGTTTCCTACTTATGAGATGGTCAAAACCTACTTGGCCAAGAAAGGTATAGACTTTTATTTATTATCCCAATGTATATCTTTTTGTTGTGGAGGAGATGAGATCAAAGATAAGCTGAAAGTGTGTGAACGTAACAGGTGATAAATCAATGGATGATCTGAATGCTCGTGATGTAGCAGTTGCCTCTTCGATCGCTAAGATATTTGCTTCCACATTAACCTACCCGCACGAGGTAGTAAGAGCAAGGCTTCAAGAGCAAGGACACCACAGTGAGAAACGTTACTCGGGGGTTAGGGATTGCATAAAGAAAGTGTTTGAGAAAGATGGTTTTCCGGGTTTTTACAGAGGCTGTGCCACTAATCTCCTGAGAACAACTCCTGCTGCAGCTATCACCTTCACTAGCTTCGAAATGGTTCATCGTTTCCTTGTCACCCACTTACCTTCATAGCAAAGCTCTATTCTTTAGATTTTTTTTTTTTTTTAAATTGATGATGACGACGACAAGATGTGTGGTTTAGTGAGGTAAACAGGTTTATTTTACAGAAATTAAAGAAGTTTGTTTACTCCCTTTTGGGGTGGGGTTGGGGGAATAGATCAAAATAGGAGTTAAGGTTTTTTTTGGACAAAGCCTTAGATTCAGCTCACATGCATGCTTTTATGTTTCTGTTGGAGAAATCAGAAGATGTGTGTAGTGGTTGCTTAAGTAGAGAAACCTGAAGAGATCCACAAATAATATGTCATCTTCTTGGCGATGTTGTAAAAGAACTGATTCTTTTATCTCCCTCACTCCTTTCTGTTTTGTGTTGTTTCTTGTCATATTTTTTTTATGAAAAGAGTGTGTGTGTGGTCTTTCATGTTACTCTTATAGTTGGCCCTCTCAGTGAAGATAAACCGTAATTTTTGAATTGGTCTTTCTCCTCCTTTTGACACAAGATGTTGCAGCGGGATGAATTAAGAAGCTCTTCAGATGTTACAAAATATTATTTCCACATATTTGCATACATGTTTTTTTAAAAAATATCGAATTTTATTTGTAGAAATTCCTGATTAAGCTAAACAACAAAAAATAAACCGAAAAAGGGAAACCAAATTAAAAAAAAAAAGATATGAAAAGGAATCATATGAATCGAAAGTAGATCTTTTTGTGAAGCATCATAGATGACACATGTGATCGCAGCATTCTGTACGTAGTAGCTCCATACGATTTGTTTGTGGGATCGGCATTACATGTGATGTGAGTGCGGTGAAATCAATTCCAAAATTCATTCTTCTTTTCCATATGATGTGAATCATGTGATATATACTCTTACTCTATGCTAATATTAAACAACAAAATTATATCATGTTTTACAGTAAATAAAGTTAAGTTAGTTGATGCTTTAATCAATATGACTAATCATCGTGATTACAGTGCAAAAAACACAAGGATGATAGATAAGTGACGCCGCATAACTCCCTTTTTTTTGTTTGCAAATTTACAATGCAGAGCTGGTACTAATTTAAACAGTTCTAGTAATGATTTTTTTTTTATATATAATGCAAGATGTGGCTTTTGTTAACAGTGTCCATGTTAGGTACTATCTTTTTTCTTGGAAAGTATAATCAGAATAGTTGTTATCATTGTTGATATATACAAAATATATAAATGCTTTTTTCGTTAATCTCTGTAAAACAATGGAATAAAGTGGATTATTAGGGGATAAAAAGATGCTTTAATTCACCAGAAAAATAAAGTGGCATCGAAACATCAGAACTGTCTTCTTGGAAGTATGATTGAATCTCACATGCTCTGTTTCTCCTCTTTATTCTTTTCTTTCTCCTCAATTTGGTTTATTAACCTAAAGTTTTTATAAAGGTAAATGCAGTAAATCATTATGTTTACACATAAGGACAATATATATAAACAGCTCTTCTGTTTCATAACCAAAAATCAAAATATATTTTATTATTTAGTCTCGACTCTTTGATCAGGTAGCATTTTGAAATTTCAAAAAATATAGTATAGTTTTCAATTATTATATTAGTCCTCGACTCATTGCTCATACAAAAAGAAAATGTCAGTGAGAAACGTGTCAATAATCTATTCGCTTGTGCTATTGACTTAGGTAACAGTCGGGTCATGGCACCATCCATAATCCGATATAGTTGAATTCTTTGTGCGACGTGGTCCCCGTCAGAAACGCTCTACGTGGGGTAACCTGCTAGGCTCGCATTCCGAACCTGATTAAGTTCGGGTCCGAGGCAGCAGTTTGAATTTTTTGAACGTTGAAGCTAACCCACGTTTGTTCGTCTATGCGCATTTTCCTTTTCTAAATAAAGATTATCATAACCTTTAAATTATAAATCGCCTAATCGGATGTCTTAATAAAAAGATATCGCCGTCAGTGTTTGGTGGTGTGGTGATCTCATCGACACCGTCGGATGTTGATATGTTGCCCATATACAATGTTTTCTTTAATATCAACATGGAATTCAAACCCTGATTATAATAAATTTCCATATCAACTAAGTGCGCCCGTTATAGACCAAAAAAAAAATGACTCAAACTATTAATCACAGGATTTTTCATCACCAGTTAATCAATTTATATTTGTCTTATTGTCTTTTTTTAAAGACCCCAAAAAACTATGTCGTCTACAACATTGTTTAACAAATGAGTTTTATGGAATTCATTTAATTACCTTAATCTTTCCGTACTACTTCTTCACTTTTAAATAAATATTTTAATAATGTCTCAAGATGGTATTTTAGGATCATTCTAATACTGAAATGTTTTTTTTTGTTTTTAAAAAAAGAAGAAAATACTAAGTACTGTTCAGAAGTACTATATTTACGAAATAATAAATTGGAACAACCGTTATATACATAACTTAGTTGAGGGAAAGAATCCTATGGTACTTACCAAATGAAATGAAATGGACCGTTTACTAGAGAAAAATGGAAATAAAATAGTGAAGAGATTGGGTAATGGACCTAAATGGAGTAAGTAACTGTATATTTGGAAAGGAATGTTTCGCCTAACATTCTACTTACATAATAAAAATAAATAAGCATTCATTGTATTAATTAATTGTTTTGGCTTCTTAGGTCACTCAATAATGCTAACGTAAAACCTTAATTTCTTTGCTTCTAAAGCATTGCAAAGACACATGGAATCAACTTATTCACAACTACTGTTCTATCTACATCCATTTGTTGCTCATTTTAACGATCTTCTCTTCCTATTTAGTATTTAGAATTCACACACTATATATATATATTTTTTTTTTTTCAACCGGGTGAATAACCAATATCTGAGTTCCCTTATAATTTATAGAATGCAGACTAAGCAAAACATTTATTTGAAAAAACATTTTTTGATAATTAACTACTACATTAATTATGCGTTAAATACATGAAAAATCATATAATAATACAAAGAAAATACGATTCCACATATTTTTCTTCAAAACGGCAAATATTTTTTAAAATATCTTCCTTCCAAGGAAAAAAGCAATAAAATTTGGATTCGAGAAAGAGTATACTAGTAATAATTAAGTCTAAAAATAATAATAATAATAGCAACAACTATCACTTATCATCCAATTCACGCAACAATTAGTAACAAACTTAAAATAAATGGATAGAAATAGTAAGTAAGGTTAGAAAATCCAAACGGTAGTCGAGGGCTTAACCGAAAAAGATTCTCGCTTGCTCCACACGCGCGGGAAAAGAAAAGAAAAGAAGAAAATACGTTTAAAAGAAGAAAAAAGGAATTAAAATCCGAAGCTGGAGGTTCGGAAGGGGAAGAGTGAAGAAGAAAGACAGAGTATAAAGCAGAGTGTTAGCTTTACAACCTTGTATTTGAGAGCATTCATGGTGCTTATGAGTATTCTCCTCTCAATTGCTATTTACTAAAGGACTCTCTCTCTCTCTCTCACATTACCTGTTTTTTTAATCCTAATAATAAAAATCAAGCTCTCAAGAAGGAAGAAATCTCCAAGACGGGGGGTAGATGGCGAGGGAGGATGCAGGAATGAGCTTCACGGTGGTTGCTTCAGTAATGGAGGATGTGTTGCAGCAACACGGAAACGGGCTGAGAGATCATGATCTAGACTCTCGTCGTGCTGAAGAAGCTGGTAAATTGATTATCCTCTCTCTCTCTCTCTCTCTAGTAGCCTTTGATAATGTTGTTGTTGAATCATAGTGGATCTTGTGAATTTTTGCGTAGCATCGAGGAGATACGAGGCGGCTAATTGGCTGAGAAAGATGGTAGGAGTGGTTGGAGCTAAAGATCTGCCTGCTGAGCCAACTGAAGAAGGTTTTAGGCTTGGTTTAAGAAGTGGTATCATCCTTTGCAAAGTCCTCAATAAGGTTCACCCTGCTGCTGTTTCTAAGGTACCTTCAAATCCTTTTCAAAGTGTTTTCTCTTTTTTTTTTAGGAACATGTCTTGTTGATTATAGCTTTTTTGTTGGATGGATCAGGTTGTGGAAAGTCCTTGTGATGCCATTCTTGTTGCTGATGGAGCTCCTTTATCAGCCTTTCAGTATTTTGAGAATGTTAGGAACTTCCTTGTTGCTATCCACGATATGGGCTTTCCTACTTTTGAAGCTTCTGATCTTGAGCAAGTATGATCTACTTCCACCCCTTTTTCTAATTTTTGTTCATCAACACCTCACCCATACGCATTTCTTTTCTTTCTTTTTATATTTTAATTTTAATTTGTAGGGAGGAAAAGCTTCTCGTATTGTGAATTGTGTTTTGGCAATTAAATCGTATGATGAATGGAAACAAAGTGGTGGAATTGGAGTTTGGAAATTTGGTGGTAGCATTAAGCCTCCTTCACTCCCTAAATCATCATCTTTCGTTAGAAAGAACTCAGAGCCCTTCATGAACTCTTTATCCAGAACCTCTTCTATCAACAACAACGAGAAGTCTCCCTCGGAGACTGATTCTAACAAACTGGTTAGCCTCTTTAACTGTCTCCAGTTGTTGGTTCTGTCTTCTGAAGCGGAATGTTTAAGTGTCTTTGTATTTTCAGTCCAATTCAGGTTCATTGAGCACACTTGTTCGCGCTGTTCTATCAGATAGAAGGCCTGAGGATGTTCCCAAAGTGAGTATCAAACGACTTCACTTTGTTAATCAGCTATATATCTTTGGCCTTTTTGTTTCTTCTGTTTACTTTAAAATCTTTTGGCTTTGTTATGTTCTTGATGTATCTGCCTAATGTTGTGGTAACAGCTGATTGAATCTCTGCTAAGTAAAGTTGTCCAAGAGTTTGAAAATCGAGTTACAAACCAGTATGCGTTGGTATGTTTTCAGTTTCTTCTATCTATCTCTCTTTATGTTTTTTTACGGCTGTGTCAAACCTCCTCTAATCAATCAGAAAAATTCTGTCATGTGAAGGCCAAAGTAGCTCCAACAGAGTCAACTTCTTCACTTGACAACAGATCATTTCATAAACCTCTTGGCGAAAGAGAGGTAAAGCTTTCACTCTTTTTGCTGCAAAAACATAAGTTGAAAAAGGATTTCACTGATTGCTCAAGTGTCATTGTAGAGGGAAGACAAGAGTTTCAGAGCAATAAAGAAAGACGAAACCAATCAGAAAAATCTGGTTCTTGATGAAGAGATGAAAAATCGACAATTTAAACAACTGACAATCTTCAACCAACAACAAGAAGATATAGAAGTAAGCACTACTACACTACTCATTTTCAAACATTCTTGAGTTTAGGATAAATATACCACAGATTCTGAGTGTATCTACTGCTCTTTATGTTTTATAGGGATTAAGGCAGACACTCTACACTACAAGGGCTGGTATGCAATTTATGCAGAGAAAGTTTCAAGAAGAGTTCTCTTCTCTTGGTATTCAGATCTTTATCCTCTTACATTCTAAGGTAAATTTGGTTATCCAGGAATTTGAGATTAAAGGATCAGTATATGTCCACAGGTATGCACATTCATGGCCTTGCTCATGCTGCTTCTGGCTATCACCGAGTTCTTGAAGAAAACCGAAAACTTTATAATCAAGTGCAGGACCTCAAGGGTAGCATCCGTGTTTATTGCCGGGTACGACCATTTTTGCCTGGACAATCCAGCTTTTCTAGTACAATTGGGAACATGCAGGATGATACCATAGGGATTAACACTGCATCAAGACATGGAAAATCACTCAAATCCTTCAGTTTCAATAAAGTCTTTGGCCCATCCGCGACTCAAGGTAAAGAAATTGAAATATGCCTCTCTCTCTCTCTCTCTCTTGCTCTCCACTCCACTGATTGAGTTGATTCTGAAGGATCTTCTTTCTTGCTCTTTGTAGAGGAGGTATTCTCGGATATGCAGCCATTGATCCGTTCTGTTCTTGATGGATACAATGTCTGCATATTTGCATATGGTCAAACTGGTTCGGGAAAAACATACACAATGGTAAGATTTATAGTTGGAAGATTGTTGACATATTGAGGAGTAAGAGAGCTTATATGTTACCCCCTTACGTAATTCCTCTAGAGTGGACCAAGAGATATAACGGAGAAGAGTCAAGGAGTTAATTACAGAGCACTTGGTGATCTGTTCCTTCTTGCTGAACAAAGAAAAGACACATTCCGTTATGATATCGCTGTTCAGATGATTGAAATTTACAATGAGCAAGTCAGAGACCTTCTGGTTATTGATGGAAGCAACAAAAGATATCCTTTTTCTTTATTCATTCATCAACGTTTCTGCTTCTTATCTTCTGGTTTGAGAGAGAGAGTTCATTTCTTTTTATGTTTTAGTTTCATGTTTCCTTAACGTTCTTGATACATTAGAGATCAGGAATAGCTCTCAAAAGGGTCTAAGTGTACCGGATGCAAGTCTTGTGCCGGTTTCTTCAACATTTGATGTGATTGATCTAATGAAACTTGGGCATAAGAACCGTGCTGTTGGATCAACAGCCTTGAATGATCGAAGCAGCCGTTCTCATAGGTAAAAGGGAAAAAAATATTTTTTTGAACAGAGAGAGAACTCAGTAATTAATCTTTGAAATGTCTGACGCAAATTTTTTTTTTTTTTTTGCAGCTGCTTGACTGTTCATGTTCAAGGAAGAGACTTGACTTCAGGAGCTGTTCTTCGTGGATGTATGCACCTTGTGGATCTAGCAGGCAGTGAAAGAGTAGATAAATCTGAAGTTACTGGAGACAGACTAAAAGAAGCACAGCACATCAACAAATCTCTCTCTGCTTTAGGAGATGTGATTGCTTCACTAGCTCACAAGAACCCTCATGTTCCTTACAGAAACAGCAAGCTCACACAACTCCTTCAGGATTCTCTTGGTAAATAAGTAGTTTATTGTCCAAATATTTGCAGCTTAGAACTCGCTTTGTTCTTAACTTGGGATTGCAAATATGTTATATATATCAGGAGGACAAGCAAAGACATTGATGTTTGTGCACATCAGTCCTGAGGCAGATGCAGTTGGCGAAACAATAAGCACTCTGAAGTTTGCGGAGAGAGTAGCTACAGTTGAGCTCGGTGCTGCCCGAGTAAACAGTGATACTTCAGATGTTAAGGAACTCAAAGAACAGGTCTCTTTTTTTGCTTTAACTGGATCTCATGTTTCTAAATTTCTTGGCTGATGTAGTAGATTAAACTGACTCATACTTGTGATTTACTTTGTTAATAGATTGCTACTCTTAAAGCAGCACTCGCTAGAAAAGAAGCAGGGTCACAACAGAACACTATCATAACAACTCCTGGTGGCTCTGAGAAACACAAAGCCAGATCTGGTGAAGTAGAGGTGATTCTACGCTCTTCCCAAACTCAGTCTTGTAGTTTATAATAACGTCTCAGATTGGACATTGTTTGTTTTGAGTGATTGCAGATTCATAACAGTAGCATCATGACAAAGAAATCAGAAAGCTGTGAAGTGGAGGAGATCACAGTGAACTCACCACCTTGGCCACCGGTAGCAAGTCCAGGCCAAACCTACAGAGAGGAAGACCCAAGTTTCGGGTCAAGTGAGTGGGTCGATAAGGTAATGGTGAATAACAGGCAAGACGAGATGAGAAGAGTGGAGAGTCTTTGGGGAGGAGGAACGACAGACAATGGGATAAGTAGTATTCTGCCGGAAGATTTTTACAGGAGAGATGTGTCTTCAGACAGTTCAAGAATATTCTCTGAACATTCTTACAACATATTCATGGGAAACAACAACAATAGCACAGACGATGTAGATGCAGCCACAAGTGAGTCATCTGAGCCAGACTTGCTCTGGCAATATAACCAAGCCGCCTCCAAGATGTCATCGACAACAAGCACTCTTGAGCCAAGACCCAAGAAACCTGTATCAAAACCGATAAGAAGTCCTCAACTCAGGTTCTTTTCACCTTCTACATTGAAACTCCTTTGTGAAGCAACGACAATATAGAATCTCTTTTGACAATTTTCTTGAACAGGAACACAAACACGGTTACACGTCCTTCAGGGAATGGTTCCCGTGGCACGAAACAGTTTGGTGCTGCTGATATGAAGCGAAAAGCAAGCGTCAGACGTTGAAAGGCCACATTCACACACACACGCATAAATATTATACATTACAGTCGACACCTGGTTCTTTATTTGATTATTTTCTTCCACTGGTTTCTTCTTCTCTTTTTCTGGCTGTGCATGTTTTTCTATATATATAACACAGACAATGCAGCAATAGTTTCTTCTTGTTGCTCTTCTTCTTGTTCTTGTTTTTTTTTCTTCTTCTGTTCTTCTATGTATATTCTTTCAGCAGCTGAACATAAACGAGATTTGTATGTAACACTATTGCTTGAGAATTTTTATGTAATGTTTTGAGTTTTTTTTTAAAAAATTTCTCCTTGATTTTCAGAGCTAAAACTGACATGTTTCTTTCAAATCAGAGACCAGAATATTTAGTTAATGTATTTTTTTTCTAATTGCTTACCAACTTTGGCTATCTTCTGATCATCTTCCATTCCATAAAAATTAAAATGTATACAATCTGTTGAAAAAGTGATTTTATTAGAATATTATTGTGAAAAAGAATTGTCATATCTGATATAAAAGGCATCATTAGAAAATCGTTTTATCGCCCCAATACAATACTTTTCAAAATGCGACCAACCAAGTTGGTTGGTTGAATCGTTTCTGGAATATTATAATTTGCCATTTAAGTTTGCCCTATCTTCTTCTGCAACGTCGTCCATCTCGCGAACTCTCCACCTTCGTCTCCCAAGGTACGTTTACAGATTCATTAGGTCGTAGTGTTCTTCTGATCTGAGAAATGCGTAGTCTGATGAACTCTTCTGTCGCCTCTTATTTGTGATACTACTAGGCAGAAGAACCCCATGGCGATATACGTCGCGTCACGACGGCTTTCCAGCGGAACAGCTGCGGCGACGCTGCGTTATGCCACTGCTCTGAGATCTTATTCAACGTCGTCGTTTAGGGAGGAGAGGGACACCTTCGGGCCGATCCAAGTTCCTTCCGATAAGTTGGGGATCTCATTCTTCACGTGTTGACTATCTCAGTTCTCCGGTCAGTCTTATCTTTGTTGTTTTGGTGTGTCAGGTTGTGGGGAGCACAGACGCAGAGATCGCTGCAGAACTTCAAAATCGGTGGTGAGCGCGAGCGTATGCCCGAACCTATCGTCCGCGCTTTTGGCGTCTTGAAGAAGTGCGCTGCCAAGGTAACCTAAATGGAGATTTTGCATCTCATTTGCCTTCTCGTTTGGTGATGAACTTTGTAACTTCAATTTAGGTTAACATGGAATATGGACTTGATCCAACGATTGGGAAAGCGATTATGCAAGCTGCTCAGGAAGTAGCTGAGGGAAAGCTCAATGATCATTTCCCCCTTGTTGTATGGCAAACTGGTAGTGGCACTCAGAGTAATATGAATGCTAATGAGGTCATTTCTCTCTTGCCAGATCTTTATTTGTATCTCTCTCACTGTATTATAGTGTGCTTACAAGACAAAGGCTTTTGCTCTTTTTAATTTTTCTGCAGGTCATTGCTAACAGAGCAGCTGAGATTCTTGGTCGCAAACGTGGTGAAAAATGTGTCCACCCTAACGACCATGTCAACAGATCTCAATCTTCTAATGACACTTTCCCTACTGTAAGCTTTCGCTTTCAATTTCTTGCTTGCACTCTTTTTGTTCTTCCTACTAATTGTTTCTTGACGCTTGTCTAGGTCATGCACATTGCTGCTGCAACCGAGATTAATTCAAGGCTCATCCCTAGTTTGAAAACTTTGCATACCACTCTCGACTCTAAGGTCTGTCCTCTCTTCTCAACTAACAGTTGCTTTGTAGACTGTTACAATTTTGCGTTCTAAGGAACATCTTCTGAGCTTTGTTCATTAATTCAGCTTTTCTAGACCTATGCATTCCGCTTCACATATCTGCTGCGTTTGTTAATTTTGCTCTGTATTCTGAGATCTTTCAAACTTATCTTGTTTTTGGCAGTCCTTGGAGTTCAAAGATATTGTGAAAATTGGAAGAACTCACACTCAAGATGCTACTCCTTTGACGCTAGGACAAGAGTTTGGTGGCTATGCTACTCAAGTATGTTGTCTACCAAAACTGAAATTCATGTGCAGTCAGGAATTCTTCTTTTTAAAATTATTTTGGATCCTCATGATCGCAGGTTAAGTACGGACTTAATCGAGTCACATGCACTCTACCCCGCCTCTATCAGGTTTGGGAAATGATATCTTCTGAGGATCTGATTTGTCCTATTTTCGTTGAGCTCTAACTTGCCAGAAATGTTTGGCCAGCTTGCACAAGGTGGAACTGCTGTTGGGACAGGATTAAACACCAAGAAAGGGTATATATCTCATTTTAATAGTTATTTCCATCCCAAGTTCATCTCCTCATAGTCCACTGCTGGTAATATCTGTTCAGGTTTGATGTAAAGATAGCTGCTGCAGTAGCCGAAGAAACAAACCTGCCGTTTGTCACTGCAGAAAACAAATTTGAAGCTCTGGTTAGCCTCTAAGCGAGATGAGATGCTTTTATATTGTTGATATTTGAAATCAGTTTCTGCTTTTTTCAGGCTGCACATGATGCTTGTGTTGAAACCAGTGGGTCACTTAACACAATCGCCACATCGTTGATGAAGATTGCCAATGATATACGTTTTCTTGGAAGGTATTTTTCTCATCTTTAGGGATTCGTTTTTTCAATCTTTATTCAAGAGGTACGATAGGTTCTTATGGGTTAAACATGTCTGTATATAGTGGTCCAAGATGTGGTCTTGGTGAACTTGTTCTGCCTGAAAATGAGCCAGGAAGCAGCATTATGCCTGTATGAATGCAGTCGTCCTTTATTTCTGTCTTTGTTATTAATTAAAATTTAAATGAACTTTAATCGTTGGCTGTCTCTGTCCATCTCAGGGGAAGGTAAATCCTACACAGTGTGAGGCCTTGACCATGGTTTGTGCTCAGGTAAGTTCTGTTCATCAGTAGATTCTTACTGACATAGGAATCTAATTTTTTCCTGACTCTTTAGAGTTGCATCCTGCAAAATTGCAGGTTATGGGCAACCATGTAGCTGTGACAGTTGGTGGATCAAATGGTCATTTCGAATTGAATGTATTTAAGCCGGTGATTGCAAGCGCTCTCTTGCATGTACGTTAATCTCTCTCTTTCTCCCTTGTGGCATCTATTTCTTATAAAAAAATTATCAATCTCTTAACCAGCTAAACTTGTGTCTTTGACAGTCCATCAGATTGATAGCGGATGCTTCAGCTTCGTTTGAGAAAAACTGTGTGAGGGGCATTGAGGCCAACAGAGAAAGGATCTCAAAGCTGTTGCACGAGGTATATAAGGCTTCTTCTCATTAATTTTCTGGTCTCAGAAGTATTCACCAATATGATAATGATCTCCGGGCGGAACTGTTCTTTGTTTATAATGTATTTTTTTTTCTGGATCTGTAGTCTCTTATGCTTGTGACATCATTGAATCCGGTAAGTTTCCAAATGTTTAACTCTGCTTCATTTTTTCTTACAAATAAGTTAACTCAATGAGAAGTTCTTAAACCGTATTGTCTACTCTACCAGAAAATCGGATATGACAATGCTGCAGCAGTTGCCAAGAAAGCTCACAAAGAAGGATCGACATTGAAGGTAAACACAACAAACGTACTTGAGAAGAGTTTAAAAGTGATTTGCAAGAAGAGGTTATAAACAGTTTTTTTTTTTGGTCTGTATCAGTTTGTTAAATCTCTTGAGTTTTAAATTTTATCCTACAGGAAGCGGCTCTGAAGTTGGGTGTTCTTACCGCTGAAGAGTTTGATACGCTTGTTGTTCCCGAGAAGATGATCGGGCCCTCCGATTGATGTTGAGCCAAAAGCTTCATTTGACATGTCTTATTCTTGTTAAGGTT
Source organism: Sinapis alba (assembly GCA_012274485.2). Taxonomy (NCBI): domain Eukaryota; kingdom Viridiplantae; phylum Streptophyta; class Magnoliopsida; order Brassicales; family Brassicaceae; genus Sinapis; species Sinapis alba. Next base: position 24,501 of record MU108299.1, read on the forward strand.
GTAATGACAAATAAGCAAATCCCGAAACTATAATTCAAATTTTGCATTGGAATGATTCAGTTCTTGATGTATCAGTTATTTTTGTTGAATAAAAGAGTAACTATTCATGCTTTAGACCAAAAAAATAAGCGTAACTAGTCATCAGGGTGCTGGGATATGGAACTCGAGGATGAGTTGACTGACACGTTGTCAATGTTGTGGTGGAAGGCCTTTGGTGGCTTTAGGATTTACATTTAACACTTGTTCTGTATCAATTTGTTTAATATGGGCCATACTGAAGTAGCCATGAAATTGGTTTTTATTATTAATCAGATTTTATTTATAGTATGGGCCATATAAAACTAGCCCAAAATTTGGTGAAAATAATACCCGGAAAGCCTGAAATGAGATTTTGCCACGCGCAAACCAACGTACGCGCTAAACCGAGGATTTAGGAATTAGAAGAAAAGGCGCGCGTGTGGGTGGATGGATCGCAGCGCCCCCACTTGTACGGCAGAAAAATATTATAAAATTAGAGAAAACAGAGGACGTCCAATGTATCTGTCTCAACACTTTTCCGTTTTTGTTGGATTTTTATTTATTTTCTGTCCCAATCAATCAATTGTTGGTTCAATGTATCTTCCCTTTTCAGTCTTCTTCATTTATTTTTAAATTGTTTTTGTTAAAATCATGAACCAAACTTGTTTTATTTCCTTTAAAGAGATGTATTTAGTTAGCTCATTATTTTGGACCAACTTTGGCTAATTCATGGCATGTGCTAATTATATTATACATATCATTGAAAGAAAGCGCATTTTATGTATTAAAGTAAGTAGAAGTTTTAGAAACATTGCATCTGAACATTGAGAAATCGATAAAGGAAACCGAATAAAATATAACTGAACGTACCACTTGAGATGGACTTGGCAGTATGGGTTGGGAGGCCCTAAAAGACATCCAATTATCTACCGACACGTCACCTATTATTCCCACGTATAGATTGAGTAATTACCTCCACGTCAGCTTTCGCACGTGCCATGACTCTCTCTCTCTCTCTCTCTCTCCGTGACGCTTTTTCTTTCTCCCTCGCAGGTTCACTTTGATTCACTGTCGTCGTCTCCTTTTCCATGAAAGCTAAGACTAAGACGAGAGATCTCTGACTCTGCGAGAAAGAGAGAGCTCTCCTTTTCTTCATAAGCTACGTTCCCTCGTCCTACGACCTTCCAAGGTTTGTGATCTCTTCTTCTTCATTTCGATCCTTGTTTGCCTCTTTTTCCTCTGCTGGAATCTGTACAAGTTTTGTAAGTTTGATGAGAATCTCCATATCTTTAGACGAGGTTTGATATCAGTGATTTAGCATTTCTTCTGATCGATCTGTGTGGTTTAAGTTTCTCAGATCGGACTTGGATCCATTTTTGTATGATTCCGATTTACTTTTTAGCATTTCCAAACTCAACTGATTGCTTATGGAGCAGATTTCACCAGATTCAAAGTCTCTCCAACGTTACTGGAGAATTAAAACGAAAACCTCCTCTCCTCTTGAAAATGGAGGCGTGTGATTGTTTTGAGACACATGCGAATCAGGACGATCTGTTAGTGAAATATCAATACATCTCGGACGCGCTGATAGCTCTAGCCTACTTCTCCATCCCACTCGAGCTCATCTATTTCGTCAACAAGTCTGCCTTCTTCCCTTACAAATGGGTCCTCATGCAGTTTGGTGCCTTCATCATCCTCTGCGGCGCCACCCATTTCATCAACCTTTGGATGTTTTTCAACCACTCCAAAGTCGTTGCCATCGTCATGACTATCGCCAAAGTCTCCTGCGCAGCTGTCTCCTGTGCTACTGCACTCATGTTGGTTCACATCATCCCTGATCTTTTGAGTGTCAAGAACCGCGAGTTGTTCCTCAAGAAGAAAGCCGACGAGCTTGACAGAGAGATGGGCCTCATTCTCACCCAGGAGGAGACCGGAAGGCACGTCAGGATGCTTACTCATGAAATCAGAAGCACTCTCGATAGACACACTATTCTAAGGACCACCCTCGTCGAGCTTGGTAAAACTCTTTGCCTCGACGAGTGCGCCTTGTGGATGCCCTCTCAGAGCGGTCTTTATCTTCAGCTTTCTCACACTTTGAGCCACAAGATACAAGTTGGAAGCAGTGTCCCCATTAATCTCCCCATTATTAACCAACTCTTCAACAGCGCTCAAGCCATGCACATACCTCATACCTGTCCCTTGGCTAAGATTGGGCCTCCGGTTGGTGGGAGATATGCGCCTCCCGAGGTTGTCTCTGTCCGTGTTCCTCTTCTACACCTCTCTAATTTCCAGGGCAGTGACTGGTCTGATCTCTCTGGCAAAGGCTACGCTATCATGGTCCTGATTCTCCCCACCGATGGCGCCAGAAAATGGAGAGACCATGAGTTGGAACTTGTCGAAGTTGTGGCGGATCAGGTCCTCCTTTTTCTTTCACTTGTTCATCAATATCTGTTTTTGATTTTGACTCTCTCGCCTCCTTATTCAATCTCAGGTGGCAGTGGCTCTTTCACACGCAGCAATTCTAGAGGAATCCATGCACGCTCGTGACCAGCTCATTGAGCAGAACTTTGCCTTGGACAAGGCTCGTCAAGAGGCAGAGATGGCAGTACATGCTCGAAATGATTTCCTAGCTGTCATGAACCACGAGATGAGGACACCCATGCATGCCATCATCTCTCTCTCTTCTCTCCTTCTTGAGACTGAGCTATCTCCCGAGCAGAGAGTTATGATCGAGACTATTCTCAAAAGTAGCAATCTCGTGGCTACACTCATCAGCGACGTTCTCGATCTCTCGAGATTGGAAGATGGGAGCTTGCTCTTGGAAAATGAACCATTCACTCTCCAAGCCATCTTTGAAGAGGTAAACTACTACTAATTATATCCTCGTCCCATTATCTTTGCACAAAATAACTAACTAGGAGTGAGCTTTGAATCTATAGGTCATCTCTCTGATAAAGCCAATCGCATCGGTGAAGAAACTATCGACGAATCTTATCCTATCTGCAGACTTGCCGGCTTATGCTATAGGTGATGAGAAACGTCTGATGCAAACTATTCTCAACATCATGGGCAACGCTGTGAAATTCACCAAGGAAGGCCACGTCTCCATAATAGCTTCTATCATGAAACCCGAGTCCTTGAGAGAATTACCATCTCCAGACTTCTATCCAGTTCCAAGTGACAATCACTTCTACCTATGCGTGCAGGTTAGTCCCAGTGAATCTACATAGTTATACAGCTTCATACTTCGTCTATTGTTCTAAATGTTTAATGCTTTGGGTGCAGGTGAAGGACACAGGGTGTGGAATTCACACGCAAGACATTCCTTTTCTCTTCACCAAATTTGTGCAGCCTCGGACTGGAGCTCAGAGGAACCATTCCGGTGCAGGACTCGGGCTAGCTCTCTGCAAACGGTAACGAACCAAAAGTTGAAATGTTAGCATATGGTGTAACAAAAAAAAAGAGCTAAAGAGTGAGACCATTTATTCTATCTGGCTAGGTTCGTTGGGCTAATGGGAGGATGCATATGGATAGAAAGCGAAGGGATAGAGAAAGGGTGCACGGCTTCGTTCATAATCAGGCTGGGTATCTGCAACGGTCCGAGCAGTAGCAGCGGTTCAATGGCGCTACGTCTTGCAGCTAAATCACAAACAAGACCGTGGAACTGGTGATACATTACCATGGATGGGGACTTCCATTGAGGAGAGCTTGCTTTTTGGGGCAACTATCACACAGCAGGAAAAGAAAGGAGAATGTATTATTATATACATGGTCGGAAGGGTTGAACTGATCTTAACTTATCGGAATTTTTGTTGGATGTAATTTGTAAATAAAAAAATACATACATATATATATGGGAGGTGGTGTATCTCTTTATCTTTTGACCAGCATTTGATGAAGTTTTATCTTGAGAGAACATATACCATATGTACTAGTGCAGAGATGGACTCATGACTTTGTTTGTTTGAACATTCATGAGCCTATAAAATAAAAGAATTACCAGCTTCGATACAAATACGACCTGATGTTCAAACAAACAGAGTGCCAACTCGTTCTTCTCGCGTCAGATGAAAAGTCTTTTCTCTCCCGACACCAGTTTGAGACTACTTGCTTCGTTTTCCTTGTCTTTAGGAGGAAGAGGAAGAGACTCGCAAGCATTTATCAGATGACCACCGCCACCTCCTACTTCTTTATTCTTCTGCTTGTTAATGATCGTTTGGGAAATTGAGTTTGGGCCAATTGTTTTCTTTTTCTTTATGTAGATATGATGATTGATGGACAAGCTCTGATCATGCCCTAGAACTAGTAGAAAATATAACGTTTCTTTGTCTAAGCCGTAGTAAGCCAAAAACCCCAAGTGGAGATCAGAGCTTGGACGGTATTATACTATTTATATATGAGTAGAAAATATTCCCTAAAAATAGTAGAAAATATATAATGAGTTTTATTTATTTTGGTATAGAGTCAAATAATCGTGGAATAAAATTAAACCTAAATCATCTATAGTTAGTGTTTATAAAAAGTAAAACAGAAAGTGGCTGCACGTCCTCTAATGCATAAAAAAACGTAGACACATTTGGGTGCATGCATAATAATGCAATGATTAGGATGATGAGCTAAAACGTGCGCCCAACTCACATCCCTTATTCTCGTATCTAATTTTGGACTTATAAACCATGTCACTAAAAACCCTATATCTATATATAACTCTCATTGTACAACATCTCGTTCATCAACAGAACACATTTATACATCTATAATACAGTACTTGAACATTGAATAAAGCTCTCGCAAGTTAGAAACTAGAAAAATGGCCCTACGATGTTCGTTTTTCTTCATTCCATGCATGCTACTTCTCTCGTCCCTGGCCGCCGCCGCCGAAGCAGCCACAATCACCGACGGAGAACTACTATCTTCCATGATCGGAGTTCAAGGTCTCATCTACTGTAAACAAGGATCCAAGCTTACCCCTCTCCAAGGTAATTTTCAGCATGTCTATATAATATATACTCCATTTGTGATATTTCAAATTAATTAAAATAATTGTTATAATAAACGCGACTTCATATAAAAAAGATAAGAAAAGTTACATATGTTAAAGAAAATAAAAGAAATTTAATTGCAGACTTTAAAAAGTAGACATGCAGATTGTTATTATTTATTTAAAATAAAAGTAGACATGTATATTATATAAGAAAGGAAGTTGTATATACTAAGTTCTATACGTGGACAGGTGCGGTGGCGAGGGTGACATGCGAGACGGCGGACGAATACGGTTACGAGGGAGAGGATGTGACGGTGCTTAGCCAAGCGACGGATGCTAAGGGTTATTTCCTGGCGACGCTTTC
>MU108300.1:0-29818 GCA_012274485.2 Sinapis alba
CTTCAATGGAGAGAAACCTCTTGGTCCAAAAGATTGATTCAGCAGAAGCTAGGTGATGTCTCAACCATTTTAAAAGCGTTTTCTGACTACGTTGACAGTCTATGTGGGACACCATATCCATTAGATTACGGGATATGGTTGAGAAGATTGAAGAGGAATCTTTCAGATGATCACGGGAAAGAAATTGAAACTTCAGGCTGAGCTCCTATTCAAGAGGTCCTTTTTATAATGACATTCGATTCCTTTTGAACATTCTTTAACCTGTCCGAGACTGAAAAGCTTCACACGATGAGACGTATCCTCGGGTTTTGCCAAGTCTGAATAGTTTGGATATTGTTCTGTTCTTGTACATGATCTCCGAAATGGATTAGATTCATGTGTTTACCTTCGCTGTCATTGTTCTGTTGCTTCTCGTCGTCATTATTATTATCTCCAAGAGTGGTTGTCTATTATTTTATTGTAATTGATTATTGTAAAGATGAGAGCTTTTGTTCCCATTTTGTGTGCTTTCGCCCTACGTATTTTTTTTTATGAATCTATGATATAGTGTTATATTTCTGATTTTCATCTTGAAAAATTAGTTTTTGGATGAAAACTTAGAAACAGTTATTAGAGAGAATTGCCCAAATGACTAAGTATATAATCATATTGATTTTACTAATCAGTAAATTAAATGAACATGGATACGACTAGAAAATAAAACTAAATTATAAATGAAAACAATTTTTATATATAAAAAATAAACTTGAAAACAACAGTTAATTTGAAGCAAAATGAACATTTAAAATGTACTATAAGAGAATAAATACCATATCAGCAACGTTCTTTTTAACGATTATATCATCAATGTTCAAACGTAATTAGGCAAAAAATCATTCGGTGTATTTTTGGTATGCTTTCTTAGAGCATTCACAACGGGTAGTTCTTAAGAAGAATTCTTAGCAAAAAAAAATAATTAAATAATTAGTAAATCCCACAAAAATTTAAGGATTCAATCTTTAAAATCTCTAAATAAAAATTGATTTTTACACTATTTACGACACGTGGTGACACGCAATTGATTGATATTTTTTTTTAATCTAAAAAAAAATAAAAAAAATTTAAGGACTCCACAATGGAATCCACCGTTGTGGATGCTCTGCCAAATGTAATGGCAGATTCGTCAACATATGTTTAAGTGAAAGATTTTGTTCCTTTTAAAACTCTGACCAGTGAAAATACATTTTACGTTACATTTATAATTGTTTCACTATATATATAATCAATCCAACACACAGAAGACAAGACAAGACAAAACAAAACAAAAAGAGTTAGGAAATTATTATAATAATGGCTATCACCATAAAATTTGTAGTCGTATTTGTTTTTTCTGTCCTCTTCATAGTATCTTCTGTTCATTGTCGACAGACGACTTCAAATATTCCAGGTATTGGTTTATTCTTCATTTTATAATTACGAAATAGATTTTGTCCTTTTTATTGAAAATTATATACATATTGGCTTAGTAATATATATTTGATAAAATAGGTTATGGAGTAAAGCAGATGGATCGTCAATGTTTCCATGGAAATATATGTCGTGGTGGAGTAGGCGACTGCATTTATTGGTGTAGAAATCATGGTTATTACTATGGCGTCTGTCTTACTGATGCATGTTGTTGTCAGATTTAATTACCAGTTAAAGTCCAAAATAAAATAATTTGAATCAAATATTTTGGTATCTACTTGAATAACATAACACCAATATGTTATATATATATTGTTAAAAATATTGTTCATATATATATATATATATGCAGTGGCGCGCTCAATGTGTAACCAAAAAGGTTTTTGCCTCAGGTTCCCAAATTATATAATTATTTTAAGACTTTTAATTTACCAAAATTCTGGTGTAGCATAGTGGTAAAAAACTTCATTTTTATATTTGCCTCAAGTCTCAGATGATCTTCGCATGGCACTGTATATATGTTTCGATTAATCTATACATAAAATCCTGAACGAAGTAAATTAGTAAATAGAAGCTACTTTCATTAAATTTGAGCAATATATAGCTTCTGCATTGTGAATAAAAAATCTAAAAGCAATTCGAAATATAACTTGGTGAAAACTCTTTCAGTTTGTTGCACAAATTGCAGAAATGACTGATTTGAACAATTTCGGAATAAACAACAGACTGATATCAAATTATCAATAAAGAACACAAAAGAGAAGTATTGCATTTTTTGGAATTAGTTTCTTATGCTGATGGGCCTATGTGCTACGGCCTGTCGAGTTTATATGGAGCTTTATCAGTCTCAAAGAAGTTTTGAGTTTTGACTAATACGTTCGTGCATATTTTTTTTTGTATTTATAAATATATAATTTTGATATTATCCCAAATGTTTAAATATATAACTTACATTATAGTGTTATATTAGACTCGGATCCACACACCAGCTCGAATATAAATTTTTGATTTTTCATTTTTTATTTTTACCAAATGATACATTTATAATACATAATTGTATTATATTCATTAAATAATATTTTTTGCGTCTTTAACCATTTATTGTATGGCGAATATTCGATATCATATAAACAAACTGAATATAAACACATAACTATAGAATTATATATAATATATAAAAAATATATTATTTCTATATTAGTCATCTACTATTAAAAATTTAGCACATGAAATCTATAATTTAAATTTAAAAATTGATTATTACATATGAATTGAGTTATTTCAAAAAAAAATTTGATTAGTACCTCAATTAGGATTATATTGTCTAATCGATACTTAAATGATTTGTATGTGCGAATTGATACCTAAAATAACAATAAATTTAAATTTGATACATGAACTTTGAATAAAAAGTTTTTAAATGCCTGAAAAAAAATAAAACGACATTGTATTACCAAAAAAGAAAAAGACAAAAATGCAGCAAACAAGAGTCGAACCTGTGTTCTGTAGAGAGGGATATTTGGATTACATCATTACAAAACCATTTGCGCTAGTGAAGTTGTTTCATTAGTTTTATACAAACAATTATATATAACAGGAAACCATAATCTCTATAAATCGAGAGAGACCCATCTCTTCTCTTTTTGATCTCTCAAAGCTTTCATCTTTTCTCAAGACCCATCTCTTCTCTTTTTGATCTCTCAAAGCTTTCATCTTTTCTACTCTCATAAGTTCACACCTTTCTCAAAGCTTCCTCTGTTTTCTATCTGTCAAAGTTGTCATCTTTCTTCACACTGAGTCTTCCACCTCTTTTCTTTCTATTGCTACTTACTTCAACATAACAGAGACCGACGGTTTCAACACCAACAAGCTCTACAACACCGTTTAGCTTTACCTCACCTCCTCCGTTTCCATCTCCGACAACCGTTTAACCTTCAGTCGCACCATCAACTTCTCTTCCATCATCTTCTGTCTCTGTAACACGTTCGAGACACTTGCAATGAATCCGATCAGGCTCGACCCTGAAATAAACCTTACTCATTATGATAAGTTTTACAAAATTGGACGATTTAATATTTTAGACATAAATTTCTTTTTTTTTAAATTAACAACCGACATAAAAATAAAAAAATAGTATTTTTACATAAATTAAGACCGAAACTTTGCATAAATACAGATTAGGTTTTCTTCTCTCTGAGAGCGTTGGTGCAGAGCTATTAACTTAAGGGATGAAGAGATGAAGAGAGGAAGAAAGAATCTGAAACAAGCAGCTTCCGAGCAGGATTTCAAGCTTAAGCAATGTCACCAGAGTATTGCCCAGGTAATTAAAAATACAAACTTTTTTTTTTTTTGTGTGTGTGTGTATGTAAAGTTTGAATTTTTATATGGTGTTATAGCTTTAAAGCCAATTCATAGAGTTTCCAATTGATTTGTTCTTAAACTGCTCTTGTCTTTGAAGATAATGGAAACAAAAAGAGATAACTCATTGTTTAAAAGGAAGAAAAGAAGATCAAATCGCGCTTATAACTTATTGGTCATGGGCTGTTTTTTGGGTCTACCTTTAAGAAGAAGAAGAAGAAGAAGAAGCAGAGATATGTCTGAGATTCCTCAGGATCTATTGATTGAGATTCTTTGTAGACTGCCAGGAAAGTACTTGGCGAGGTTCAAGTGTGTCTCAAAGCAGTGGTCATCACTCATCTCTTCTCGATATTTTTGCGAGAGTTTACATACGATCACACAACCGAAACAAGAACCACATCTATACATGTGTTTGGTGGATAAAGACGGGCAAAGTGAACTGCTGTCCTTGTCTCCAGACAAGACTTGTCGTTTTGTGGTGGACCAAGATTTGAGCATCATAGGGATGGGAGGCTACTTCTTGAACGGCCTCCACGGCTTGATGTGTTTCTCAATAAGAAAAAGGGCTTGTATATACAACCCCACCACCGGACAACGCTTGACTTTACCCAAGATTAAGCCCGACATCAGAGCCGAACCAGATCAAATTAGGTGTATTAAGCGGAACCATATGGGATACGACCCTGTTGATAATCAACACAAACTATTAAGCACAATTGTTATATATTCAGAAAATTTGGTTAATCTCAAGACAGAGCATTGGGTGTTCGTGCTAGAAGCTGGAGGTTCCTGGAAAAAGTGTGTTCCGCATGAGAACCATCGTCCCCATGCCCCTTTCGTAGCAGGGAAATCTATCAGTGGATCAGTATTACATTATCTGGCGTGGCATGATATGTACACTTATGCCATTGTGAGTTTCGACTTTAGCTCTGAAGAGTTTACTACCATCATAGCACCTGTGGATGTCAGATATGATATTCCCGCAATTCAGATGAGGGCAGAGCTTATAGAGTATGGTGGTAAAATAGCTATTTTCGAATATAGCTACTTAGAAACTGAGGGTACAACAGTATTATGGGTATTGGAAGATGCTGAGAAAAAGGAATGGTCTAAGAAGAGCTTTGTTTTGCAGCCTTGTCAGATGCATTTAGTCCAAGATACTGATTTAATTGTAAAGGGCACAACTCAAGATGGCAAAGTTATCTTTGCACCTTTGGAGATGCATTCTGGATTCTACATTTTGTGTTATGATTTGCAAAACAATGGCTTGAGTAAGTTTGAAATCAAAGGAATACCACACCGTTGGTTTGAAATCAATGGCTACTTTGACTTGAGGTTGGTGAATGAGAGTAGTGTCATCTATTTGGAATCCTGAGCACTTGTTGTTTTATTCACTTGATAGAATTTAAATTTTGCATGAATTATTGCAAAATTAGATTTTGAACTGCGTATTGGAAGCATGGATTATTTTGTTTGTAAAATCTAATTAGATTTCAAATTTACATTGTGTTAATTTTTGTTATCGACAAAGTTGTGTGACCAAAATATCTAACTTCATATTCTTTCATAAAATTTTCTATGACTTGTGTTATTTATTTTCACTGAAACTAGATATGAATATTATATAGTTATATATTATATTTTAAATTTCGTAATTTGAATAATAACGATAATTATTAAATAAATTTTAAATACTTACCATTTTCCTCTTTTGTTTTTTGGTTGTTAATACTTTCGATCGGTTGATCGATCTTCTGTTCCGTTGGCGGATTTTTTTTCGCTAGGCAATTTTGGTATGTGTATGTTTCAACCAATCAGAGCTGCTTATCAATCACTTCTTTACTCTGATTTATTTCGGGTTGAACAAAATAAAACACTAGTTTTAGGTTCTCTCTTCCTCTTCGTTCTAAACTAAAATCCCGTTTGAACTTTCTGGTTCTCTCTTAGTCGTTGGTTATCCTCGATTTCTAATCCTAAAATAATCAATCTTTGCTTTGTTTATATTAGCAAAGTATATTTGATGGATTAAAGATTGAGTTTTTCGATCCACTTTAGAGTTTTGGTTCAGATTCAGTAGATTTGAAGCCTTTCATAAAGGAAGGTGTTTCAAAAAAGAATCTGTTTTCAATTCTTCAGAAGTTTCGCCGGATTTCACATCTAACGGTTAGGTTGAAAATCAATTGAATTCAACGGCAGTTAAGAGGATGAGGTCACAAGCGGTTTCATGGAAGGAGTATGAAGTTTACATATCAATGAGGTGTTATGCCTTCGTGTAACGGAGGATGAAAAAATGGGACACAGACTTCGCGGAAATTCACGCCGGAGAGGAGCCAGCGGCAAGGCGGTGGATCTTCAGCATGAAGAGCACGTGTCCTTACACGTGTTTGCACCTTTGAGTCAGTGTTTCAATTGGGCCTTATTGTAATATTATGGACCTTGTTGTTTTAATCCAGTCCGCTTGTATTGCCTTTGGGCTTTTTAAAAACATGAATGGATATGGTTGACAAAAAAAAAAAAAAAAAAAAAAAAAAAAAAAAAAAAAAAAAAAAAAAAAAAAAAAAAAAAAAAAAAAAAAAAAAAAAAAAACTTGAAAATTAAAAGTTTTGGTATTATATAATTTCAGAAGAATTTTGGAATACAACGATCTGTCTATAAATTTAAATTTTAGTTTCCAAAAATATTTTTTATGACATAACTTGTGATTATAAATCTGAGGATTAACGAACGAAAAATACTTTTGTTTTATGCATTATCTTATCTACCATTTTATTTTCTTTAGATGCAAATTTGTTACAAAGTTTCTATAATTTTGTCCAATCAAAATCACTTTCTTACATATTTTTGATTTAGTGTTTAACATAAAGCTAACACTTTGTAAACCAAACAAATTCATCTTTAATTTTCTTCAATCATTACATTATCTTATCAAACACTGATTCCTTTGAACAAGATTTTCATTTTATAATTTAGATATTTTTAGCAGTATTATTTTCATTTTTTAGAAATATTTTAATACATCCTATTTTAATTAAATCTGATTAACTAACTATATACCATAAAATAATATCTATATATTTAAATAATGTGATATCATTGTTTTAGACATATATAATTAATATTAATGTGATATTCGTAGTTTTATTACATCAAAATAGCATATTTTTATTTGTATAATGTTTTTTGAACTTTGTTATCATACATTGTAAAAAATTATTATACTTTAAAAATACATATCATTATTAATTTTCTTCTACATTTAATTTAAGTTATATTTTTCATATACGAACTTACCAATTTTAGAATTTATCATCTATATTGATTTTCTTTAGTCAATTTATCTTATTATAGCGTGAAAAGACATATCATTCTTCATGTTGGAGCACAATATTTTCTCAAATCTTCTATTTAAATAAATATGCCGTAGGAGAATCAATATATTGGATAATAGTTCTAAAAATTAATTGTGCAAATCTTTCTCGTTCAAGAAGTGTAAATCAATACCTAACAAAATCAATATATCTCTATATTTAATGTAAAATTAGGTGGCTGCACTCGAATTTATGGGTAAAATAAGTATATATATTAAGCTATACCATTTTCATTTTGTTAAATAGAGTGGTTTAACGACATATCAGTCGCTTGAGACCACGATCCACGAGGGAGCAGCAAGCTCTTGATTCCTTCAGTGTATCATATGATATTTACTTCTTTCTATTCGGACACTGAGAAGTAATGAACTAAATTATGAGTTAGATGACATATTGATTACTCTTCTGCAGCCAAAGCGAAGAGGCTTTATTTCATTTTTGTTACAAATAAATGACCAAAATCCTAAGGGAACACGAAGTTCATGGGAGAAAAAAACATCCAAGCAACGAAAAACCAACAAAAATGAAAGTAAAATACGAATCCAAACCAAGTGAAATCACTAATGGCAAACACCATTTAACTTTTTCAGTGCTCACTAAGATGGAACTGTTGGTGAAGCAAAATATTTAAATAAGAGACTAGTCTGAACGAAACAAGAATCAAGAGCAAGTATCAAACAAAGTAATAAGAAGTAGTGGTCAAGTTTCCAAGTAGATGAGGCTCTCATTCTCATCCATCAACCTCAAGTCAATGTAGCATTCCTTGTCAAACCAATGGTGTGGTACTCCTTTGATATCAACCTTCCTCAAGTCATTGCTACCCAAATCAAAGCACAAAATATAGAACCCAGGATGCATCTCAAAGGGTGCCAAGATAACTTTGCCGTCTCGAGTTGTGCCTTTCAAGATCAACTCAGTGTCAGCTTGGACTAAATGCCTCTGACAAGGCTGCAAAACCAGACTCTTCTTAGACCATTCCTTTTTCTCAGCATCTTCCAATACCCATAATACCACCATACCCTCAATTTTTAGTTTGCTATGTTCAAAAATAGCTACTTTTCCACCACACTCTATAAGATCAGCCTTCATCTCAAGTGCAGGAATAGACATATCAGCCCTGACATCATCAGGTGCTACGATGGTAGTTAACTCTTCAGACCTGAAGTCAAAACTCACAATCGCGCAAGTGTACATATCATGCCACGCCAGATAATGTACTACTGATCCACTGATATAACAGTACTGTCCTAGTGCAAAAGGGGCATGAGGACGATAATTCATATGCGAAACAACCTTTTTCCAAGAACCTCCAGCTTCTAGCACGAATACCCAGTGCTCTGATTTCAGATGAAACAAACGGTCGCAGTACATAACAATTGTGCATAATAGTTTGTGTTGATTATCAACAGGGTCGTATCCGATATAGTGCCGCTTAATATACATAACCTGACCTTGATCTGCTATGATGTTGGGCTTCTTTATCTGGGGTAAGATCAAACGTTGCCCGGTGCTGGGGTTGTATATACAAGCCTTCTTTCTCACTGAGAAACACATCAAGCCGTGGAAAACATTTAAGAAGTAGCCTCCCATCTCTGGGATGCTCAAATCTTGGTCAACCAGAAAACAAGTAGTGTTGTCTGGAGACGTTGGTGACATGGACAGTAGTGCACTTTGCCCGTCGTCATCCACCAAACACATGTATAGATGTGGTTCTTGTTGTTGTTGTTTTCCTTGTCTGATCGTTTTATATAAACTTTCGCAAAAATATCGAGAAGAGATGAGTGATGACCACTGCTTTGAGACACACTTGAATCTGGCCAAGTACTTTCCTGGCAGTCTACAAAGAATCTCAATCAATAGATCCAGAGGAATCTCGGACATATCTCTGCTTCTTCTTCTTTTTCTTTTTCTTCTTCTTGTTGTTATTATGTTTTGTCGGGTTAGAGCTAGACCCAAAAAAGAGCCCATGATCACCACCAAGTTACAGAAAGGACTTGATCTTCTTTTCTTCTTAAGTTTAAACAATATTGATGAATTGTCTACTTTTGCATCTTCCCTTATCTACCCACAGTTAAGAAAAGATCAATTGGAAACTCTATGAATTAGAATCAGTACATCATACAAACAAACTATCGAGAGAACAAAAAAAAAAAAAAAAAAAAAAAAAAAAAAAAAAAAAAAAAAAAAAAAAAAAAAAAAAAAAAAAAAAAAAAAAAAAAAAAAAAAAAAAAAAAAAAAAAAAAAAAAAAAAAAAAAAAAAAAAAAAAACCTCAATTTGGTCGGAAGAGACGACCTGGGCAATACTCTGACATTGCTTAAGCTTCAAATCCTGCTCCGTATGCACTTGTTTCAGATTCATTCTTCCTCTCTTCATCTCTAAAACTCCAGAAAATCAAGAGATTTGGGTTTGGTCTAAAGAAAAACGTAACTTGAACCTCTTCCTTTTTCTTTTCGTTCAACAAGTTAAACCTCTTCCCTAGATTCCTGCCGCTTTTAGGTATAAGTACAAACATTGTCATAATATAAAGAAAAAGAAAAATATGTTAAGAATATATAAATTAAATTAAATTAAAAGGAAAAGGTAAACATGTAATTAACTATAATATAAAATATCACCGGCTTGTGTATTATTAATCAAAAACAAATACAATTTTTTAAATATATATTCCACTAAATATAATCAAACATCAGATATACGTTAAGAGACCGTTATGACGTTTGCAAAGTCTGACGTACCATATCATGATATCTCAAAGTATTATATCACTAGTACCAAAAGAATCATATATAATATATGTATATAATTATAGCGCGAGAGAATCTATATAGATTAAAAGAACAGAATTGAAGATACACTAGTTAGACAAGCTTCACGACATGCTCATGGTAGTAAAATTATCAAACGTTTCGGCACTCATTACCAAATAAAAACATGATTTAAACAAATACATGTAATATATGGTTATAATATCACATAAGGTGTACAATACATGCAAAACTAACACACATTTACGTACGATTAGTTTTGCTATCACCTAAGAAGGACAAAACTAGCCCTTGGTACAAAACAAACTTGTGGTAAACATCATTAACAAATATTACGAATACAAACATATGATAGATGAGAGAACTATTTAGAAGCTCAAATAGTTTTTTTAGTTTTTGTCACCAAAATAGTATTTAAAAAGAAAAATAACCAAAAGAGTCTCTTTTAATTTTGAAAATTTTAATATTTATTTTTTATTTTAAAATTTTAAAATCTTATCCTCAAAACTTCACTCCTTAACTCTAAACGTTATTAGTTAATTATATAGGTAAAAATGTTAATTTACCTATTTAATTAAATGTTTTGGTTATTTTCTTTCTTATATGATATTTTGTGAAAATAAACTAAAAGAGACTATTTTTGAAAAAAAAAAAAATTAAGAACTCTTCCCAAAAATTCAAAACTATATAGCAACTTTTTCCCCACCAATATGTATTTAAAATTTTCCACAAAGTAAGGTATTTTGTTTTTTTAACAGAATTATTTAAATATTAATAGTATATGATAGTATTATATATATTAATCTTCACCATCTACTCTCTCATTTACATATATATATAATCCATCTTTTAGGACAGAACACACCGAAAGCTCCACAAACCCACTAAAAACAAAAGAAGGCGGCTCTAAAGAAATAAAAAAAATGCAACCAGAGAGCTCAGATCAGATTTTGTATTCGTTCCTCACCGGAAACCAAATCTCCGGCGGAAGATTCTGCGTTTCCGAGGACTACATGTCGACCTTATGCGGCTCCTCTTCGTCGACGTCATCTTATTACCCACTAGCGATCTCCAGCACAGGAGAAACGGTTGCTCAAGACAGAGCTATTGCTGCTTTGAGGAATCACAAAGAAGCTGAGCGAAGAAGAAGGGAGAGAATCAATTCTCATCTCACCAAGCTACGTAACGTACTCTCTTGTAATTCCAAGGTGATACAAATTTTAATACATGTTAAGACTTCTTATATAGTGTGAAAATATATCCCCATACATATGTAGATAGTAAATACATATATACGTGTGTTTATCTTATAATTTCTAAAGAAAAAAATCTTTAAATGGGTACTAGGGTTTTGCATCTTCTCATGTTCTTATGTTCCATTCGATTTGATTTTAGCTCATGAGTATTACTATATTTTGATGATATTTTGTTATAATATTCTTTTGGTTTCATTTGAGTCTTTTTGCCTACTTATAATTCTTAAGATGATCCATAGTTCTTATTCTATATAATTCTACAAAGATAGAGATGTTCGTCGCTTTTGTACGTGTAGTGATTTTTAATATTCAAAACTTGCAAATAGTGAGAAGATATAGACGATGAAGAAAAATACCAAAAGCTTCATGGCCTTTTTATTAATCTCGTTGGGATAGCTAGTATATATTCATTCCGTTTCATATTACTTGTCGTTCTAGGTTTATGCACACATATTAAAAATTATATGATTTTGTATATTTCTAAAATAAAAACACAATTAGTTATACACATAATCATATTTCAACCAATAAAAAAATAAAGTGAAGAATCTTATTAATGAATTTTGCATTGAAACTCTAAAATAATATTTATTTTGAAACGAATTTTTTTTTTTACAACGATAAGTAATATGAAACTGAATGAGTAACTTTTTTGGAAAGTTCTCATGCTTTTCTTCAGTTGATATGATATATCAAATTCAAGTTCTTAATCCAAAAATTGATCCATAGTCTTCATTTGTGTTTTCATTTAATTTCAGACCGATAAAGCCACACTGCTCGCCAAAGTGGTCCAACGAGTCAAAGAACTTAAACAACAAACCCTAGAGATCTCCGACGACTCCGACCAAACTCTTTTACCCTCGGAGACCGACGAGATTAGTGTTCTACACTATGGAGACTATTCAAACGACGGTCATATAATCTTCAAAGCATCTTTATGTTGTGACGAAAGATCAGATCTCTTGCCTGACCTCATGGAGATACTTAAGTCTCTTCACATGAAGACTCTTCGAGCTGAGATGGCAACTCTTGGTGGTCGGACAAGAAGTGTTCTTGTTGTGGCTGCAGACAAAGACATGCACGGCGTTGAGTCTGTGCATTTCTTACAGAACGCTCTCAAGTCCCTGCTCGAGCGATCAAGCAAGTCGTTGATGGAACGTAGTTCTGGTGGTGGTGGTGGAGGAGAGAACGGTCAAAACGACGCCGTGCGCTGGATCACAGCATAATGGTGTGAGATGATGATAGTACACTAAAAAATCTTTAATTGATTTATATATAGGGCATGATCATAATTAACTTGGTTATAACCAAAACTTCTTTTTCATGGTTCCTACTTTATAGTATTCTATTGTTTTAGTTATAAGCTGTAGGAGTGTAAGTAGCTTTGGCGTGTTAAGCTGTAGGAGTGTAAGAGCATGATTATCCCTAAATTGGGTTAAGGGTTTTCAAAAAAAAAAACTTTTTTTGAAAAAAAAAAAAAAAAAAAAGGAACCAATCGCGGGCCGCCACGTATTAGTGGGGCCCGCAAACAGTACAAAAACTCTTTTGTAATCGATCCTTATCTCGCACTTTTTGTTACCGGTTTTATACTTTTTGGTGGGGCCCTTGCCCTAAGAAACTCAAAAAACTACTGCGATGAACATGGTCTAAGACCATGATTAATGGTAGCTCTTAAAGGGGTTCTTAAGGGGTGGGACCCACTTTTTTAAAAAAACCACCCCTTAAAACTCTTCCTTAAGAACCCAATTCTTATACTATTCACGGGCCCCACTGACATGTGGCGGCCCGTGATTGGATAACTTTTTTTTTTTTTTTTTTAAAAATCTGACAAAAAAAAACAAAAAAAGAAGAAGTTAAGAGCCTTTTTTGGCTCTTAGCATTAATCATGCTCTAAGTAGCTTTGGCGTGTTCTCTTTCTTTTCCTTATCAAGAAAATAATATGTATCATATATAAAGAATATTTTTCATGCTATTGTTCTTTATATATTAGTGCTAGTATTAGTATTTAGTTGTTGGTGTGAGTACTCGGTTTTGAGATTGTGAGAATATTTGTCGATGTAGACTAATCTAAGACCATGATTAAAGGGGTTTCATAGGAGGAATTCTTAAGCGATGGATTCCATGAATAATATAAGAACATGTTCTATAAATTATTAATTAAGAACTGGTTTTTAAGGGTTTCTTACACTGTTCACGGACCCCACTGACACGAAGCAACCCGTAATTGGTTTTTTTTTTTTTTTTTTTTTTTTTTTTTTAAAAAAACACTTTCCAAAAACCCCATGAAGTGTTCTTAGGTTAATCATACCCTAAAGACCAGATGAAGTCCAAAAGAAACTAGACTGCTTCCATATATCACACTATGTATATATATGAATATATGTATATGTATATGGTGATCAATAGAGGTCTATTATGTTTGTATGCGATGAGTTTCAAAGCGACCCTTATGTCACCTTTGTCCCCAGTGAATCCAATCTCTCCTCCCCCTATTCTTTGTTCTTGTCTTTCTAAATGTGTACATTAGACCACATTTTTTCAGACGGAAGAATCTAGCAGGGTGTGAGTTTTCTCTGTATTTATTATATATATATATATTATATATATATATAATTGCATTTAACTTGGAAGCATCAGCATAATCGATTATGGAGTATTGGTTCTATAAATAACAGGTATTTTTAACTGAAAAACAAGAAAAATTAGAAATTGTTTCAATATATATGAGTAAAAATTTGTTTATTTAATTAGTTGTGGATGAACAACCTCAATGATATGTTACACGTCCATACTTTAACTATCGTATACTAATCATCAATTCATGATACATATATCTATAATGATCCACTGGTTGAACATTAACTTCTTCCGAATCTTTTCACTATAACTTCATTATGGTTGGTCACTGTGGCCACTTATATAGTAAACTAAATAAACTGGTCCACAAGTCCTATTATAAGTTAGAATAGTGAATATTTGGAATATGAAGAAGGATGGAAATAAGGGATAAAAAGGAAGGGGAAGCGTGAGAAAAGGGGACTGACAAAAGGAATGAAAATGATGGGCCATTGGCTCTATGAGACAAAAAGAACCGACTCTTCTCATCACTCTCCCTTTTAATAAAATATCGCTGAAGAAAACTAATAAGAGAAAAAGAAGAAGAAAAAAAGGTGGAGAAAGTTTGTCCATGGAGTGTGATAGTTTTGAGGCAGGTGGTGTCCCCTCTATACTCAACCTCTCGACCAAAAGTATATTTTATACAACTCTTTAGATCTTTCGCACTATTTTCTATTATTAAAGTTATATTTGTATTCAACTCAATAAATATAAGCAGAAAACTCCAAGTTTTAAACATTCCTTTTCAAGTTTATGCCTTTATGGGTATTGTGAAAAAAGCAATCATTGACTAATATGACCTCATACGT
Source organism: Sinapis alba (assembly GCA_012274485.2). Classification (NCBI taxonomy): domain Eukaryota; kingdom Viridiplantae; phylum Streptophyta; class Magnoliopsida; order Brassicales; family Brassicaceae; genus Sinapis; species Sinapis alba. The sequence continues at coordinate 14,620 of MU108300.1, forward strand.
TAGTGTTTCATCGTGTAAACATGTGAGTCCCCTTTTTTCTTAGAGCATGATTATCCATAACCCTCTTAATAGAGTTTTTAATTTTTACTTTTTTTGTCAGATTTTATTTATTTATTTTTTTAAAAAATAAATAATTGCGAGCCGATATGTATCAGTAGGACCCGTGAACAGTGCAAAAAACAATTCTTATTTAAAAAATTTAAAACCGTTTCTTACACTGTTCACGGGCTATACTGATAAATGAGACCTGTGAATAGTGCGCAAGAGATCCTCATAAGGGATCCTTTTAGTTATGCTCTTATCTTCTTACCACACAATTTTGACCACCCTGTTTCCTTTGTGAATTTTACATTTTTCTATTTGATTTATTTTGTTTTTTATTGTTGTAAATGTTAAGATACTTTATTTTGTTTGTTTTTCACAAAGAAGCAAATATGACTTATCATATTATATGTCAAATACGTTTTGTTTCCATGCGTTATTGTTGTCTTTCTTGGTCAAGTGGTCTTGTTTATCGACCTAGACAAATGCAGATAAAACTTTTTCACTTACTTCGGGGTTTTAGCGGAATCTTAGAAAACTTAAAATACTGAATCATCAACCTCAGCATACCATCTATCCATGTTAATATGTAAATTAGTTTTATGTTGACATTTACACAAATGTTTTAAACAGCTTCTATAAATGTACAATTAATTATTTATTTTGGAATTCGACACAATTTTTTTCGTTCGTGGTCACTACATCAAGCTTTAATATAGTTTAGTTCGACATTTCTACATTAAAAAAAAAAAAAACTGAACTCTTGCGACAATCGCTCTCTAACAAAACTTTTCACAGTTTTGTGTTGTTTGGGGTCACACTTACACTTTTAAAAACTGTTTGTATAAATGAAATACCAAGCTGTTTGTCTTTTAAAAATGGTGAGGAGAGAGAAGAACTCACTACGGCATGGTGGAGCATGTATTACGGTGGAAATGCTAGATCATACCATTGATATAATCATTCGAATTCGCATGACTTCCCTTCAGTATACATGCGTACACAAGCTGGAGGGACTACTCAGGAGATGGTTCGAAGTTAGCTTTTACTAAAGCTCTTGGTTCAAATTCTTTTTTTAGATAGATCACACACCATATTCTAAATGTCACCTTTAGCTATTGCTTAATAAATTTGATATTCTATTAGAAAAATTGACTCTTAGAGCATCCGCAACCGTGTACTCTGCAAAGAGTCCTTAAAATTTTTGATTTTTTTTTTTCAGATTAAAAAAAAATAAAAAAATATTAACTAATCGCTGGCCGCCACGTGTCGCAAATAGTGCAAGGATCGATCCTTATTTAGGGATTTTAAGAATTGAATCCTTAAGTTTTGGTGGAATCTACTAATTATTTAATTATTTTTCTGCTAAGAACTTCTCTTTAAGGACTCTTATTGTGGGTGCTCTTATGATATAGAAACAAGAAGGATAAAGAAATATAGGATTCAAGCCCATCTAAGGAGACTTGGACCTCTCTCTTAGGTTTGCACTGAAAGGCCCAAATTAGACTTGTGTAGAGCAGTTCATAGTGGAAGTGACTCCGATAAGACAATTGTATAAACACTTCGAGTTACAAGACCACGTCCGTACGTCAAAAGCTCCAACTCTTCTATCACACATATTATATCATTTTATCCATTTCTTACCAAAAAAAATCCCAGATTATTCAACTTAAGAATCTTCATTCGGTTATGTAACTTACACGTACAAATTCATTAATAGTATTGTCATCTTTCATTATTTTATTCTAACCTTGCCAACTTGGTAAGCACATGTCTGTTGAATTATTAACCTCTTCTACATGGTTTTGAAAATAAACATTTATTCTTCTTCTAATAAGAACCGGTAAGTAAACCCGACTTGATTATCTGTTTGATTAAATTTGTACACAAATACACAAAGACCCAGCTAGTGAAATTGGGTCTCCTACTCATTGTAACACGTGAAATAATAATTGTCTCACGCATTACACAAAGTTATCATGACATTAAACGAATTATGACGATTGAATTTGAGTGCATAGTCCACGAAACAATAATTTTTTTTTTTTCCTTTCTAAAATGCATCGGTATTATTAAATCATGTGTGCCTAGCACAGCAGTACCAAAGCCAAAGTAATGTTTATTCATCTATTGATTTCGGTTTTGACGTGCAAATAAATTCATAAAATGTTGTTTTCTAAGTTAGAGTAGGCAACAACAATTCGAAATGAGACATGCAAGAGAACAAAAATCTCTAGAAATGATCTCATTGTCAGTAGTACTCCATTTAAAACGCAAAAAAGGAACTACTCATAATATTAAATAAAATAACAAAAACATATGTAAAGTTTACATATGTGGACCAGTGAAATATCGTAAATTTCATATATCAATATGCTAACCTACTACATGTGAAACTAACGTAGACATTTCTTTAATCAAGTGCCAACTTCGAGGTCATTTTTAAAAATCATTTTGGCATGATTCAAGGACTCTTTTGGATCCTTTGTTTGATATTTTTAGCATCGCAGATTGGGCTGTGCAAAGATAAGGTTTCTCTGAGTGTTAACAGGATTCTGCAATCTTATTTTCAATTTTTTATAGACTCATCTATTCACCCTACTCTCTTTGAATTGTATCTCTCTATAAAAGAGATATCAATGCAAAACTAGCTATAAGATGTAACAAACAAACTTTAAGGTATGATTATAATTCTGTTGCAGAATAGTCACCAAACACGACTCTTTCTTGGCAACCAAACATCACATTCACATTTAACAAAAGAGATTGCTACTGGAAACATTAAAAACAAAAATATATAAAATATTAGAAATAAAAATAAATCAAATTAATACAAAATAAATCAATCAAAATTTACTTTTCCTTTTGGTCTTTGCTCTCTCTCTCTATTAGTGCGAAAGCATCTTCTTCACTTTCTCTTTTCAATCTCAAAACACTTTTCCTTCTGCTTCTGCTTCTGCTTCTGCTTCTGCTTCTGCTTCTGCTTCTGCTTCTGCTTCGTCTATTGTCTTTACTCAACTTTTGCTTCTGCTTCGAAAGAATCTCGCTTCTCTCCTTCTTCTTCTTCTTCCTCCTCTTTCTCTGAACTCTGTTTTTCCCGGGAAAACTAACTGATTCCTCAAAGCTTCTTCCTTTATTGTGTAAATCACAATTCTTCACTCTTATTAACGTCTCTGTAACTCCACATCTCATAATTCATGGGGATCTGTCACGGAAAACCCATCGAGCAGCAACCAAAACAGAGCACCCCTGTTTCCTCCGACGAACCTCCGGCGGCGAAATCTTCGGGCTTTCCGTTCTACAGTCCAAGCCCTTTACGTAGCTTGTTCAAACCCTCGCCGGCAACGGCAAGCGCGAGCTCAACGCCTCTTCGCATCTTCAAGAGATCTTTCCCTCCTCCTTCCCCTGCTAAGCACATACGCGCTTTCCTCGCGCGTCGCAACGGCTCTACCACCAAGCCGCCTGACGAGGTCACGATCCCTGAAGGCAAGGAGTTCGAGATCGGTCTTGATAAGAGCTTTGGCTTCTCGAAACACTTCGGTTCACACTACGAGATTGATGGCGAGGTGGGTCGTGGGCATTTTGGGTATACTTGCTCTGCTAAAGGTAAAAAAGGAAGCTTGAAGGGACAAGAAGTAGCTGTTAAGGTTATACCTAAGTCCAAGGTTTGGTTCTCTAAAACTGATCACTTTCTGTTAGTTTTGTATCCCTTTGTTGTTAACATTCCTAAGTTTAGTTTCATTGCCTTGTGTTAAGAGTTGTGTATTAAGTACTCTGTTCTGGTTTCTCTGTGTTAGCCTACGCGTGGAGTTGCTTTAAATGTTGGTGAATTGATGTTTTTCTTTGCTCCAGACTTGCTGCTAGTAAAGAGATCATGCTTGTGGTTGAGCACATATTGATTCTTTATTTAGATTTACGTGAGCTAAGCTGAAACTAAGTGTGAATGAAAACAGAGTTTATGAGTGTGTTCAGTCAGTTGATATTGTTTCTAGGTTTGGTCTGAGCGTGAATAAAAGACACACTCATAACTCGTTGCTACTTCTATTCATTGCTTAGTGTTTTATGTTGCAGATGACAACTGCAATTGCGATTGAGGATGTTAGTAGAGAAGTGAAGATATTGCGAGCTTTGACTGGTCACAAGAACTTAGTCCAGTTCTATGACACCTTTGAAGATGATGAAAATGTTTATATTGTGATGGAGTAAGTATACCTCATTACTTATGCCCCCTTTGATCAATCTTTTAAATTACAAAATTGTGATAAACATACTTTAATCTCTTGTTTTATCAGGTTATGTAAAGGTGGTGAGCTCTTAGACAAAATACTTCAAAGGTAGTTTCCTGCTACTTAACATGTGGCTATCTATGCCTTTTGAATGCTTTGATGTATTGACTATGTTGAGATTGATCTCATATAGGGGTGGCAAATACTCAGAAGATGATGCTAAACAAGTTATGGTTCAGATTCTTAGTGTTGTAGCTTACTGTCATCTACAAGGAGTGGTTCACCGTGACCTTAAACCCGAGGTACTTTATAACCCATGATTGGTGGTCTCTATTTGTTTTCTTGTAAGTTATTTTTGGCTTTGGTGACACTTCACTTTCTAGGTCCCATCACTAACTTATGCAGAATGATAATGACGGTTTTGTTTCTTTCTATTTACATGTTTTCCTCACACAGAACTTTCTATTCAGTACAAAGGATGAGACTTCTCCTCTAAAAGCAATAGACTTTGGTCTCTCTGATTACGTCAAGCCAGGTCATACATCTGAATAATGAACCCATCATCTCGTTATTAAATGGAAAAAAACTCAACTATGTTTTTGCCATTTTGCAGACGAGAGGTTGAATGATATTGTAGGAAGTGCCTACTACGTGGCCCCTGAAGTTTTGCACCGTACTTATGGAACAGAAGCTGACATGTGGAGTATAGGAGTGATTGCTTATATACTTCTTTGTGGGAGTAGACCCTTTTGGGCACGTACTGAATCAGGAATCTTTAGAGCTGTACTTAAGTCAGTACCCAACTTTGAAGAAGCTCCTTGGCCTTCACTATCACATGATGCTGTAGATTTTGTGAAAAGATTGCTTAACAAAGATTACCGTAAAAGACTAACTGCTGCACAGGCTTTGTGTAAGTATTTATAATCATCTTCATCTATTGCATGTCTTATATTATGAACATGTGAGAATCTATTTGTGTGTTTGTCCTCAGGTCATCCGTGGCTGGTTGGCTCGCATGAACTACAGATACCTTGTGATATGATCATATACAAGCTTGTGAAAGTGTACATAATGTCAACTTCACTGAGAAAATCAGCTTTAGCGGTGAGTTGGATTCTAAGAAGCTGTGACATATACTACTTGACAGATTCTGTTGTTGAGCTTCATCTGTATAATATATGTTTTCTTTATTCATGGTTACAGGCTCTTGCCAAGACATTAACTGTGCCACAGTTAGCATATCTGAGGGAGCAGTTCACATTGTTGGGGCCAAGTAAAAATGGATATATCTCCATGCAGAATTACAAAACAGTGAGTCACTTCTGTTCCATCTACCTCTTCTTTTACCATTTGGAATGTTATATGATTTTTTGATGTTTTTAATACAAATCTCAGGCAATCCTAAAGAGCTCAACAGATGCTATGAAGGATTCAAGAGTCTTAGATTTTGTTCACATGGTAAGAAACGAGGCTAGTTACATAGAACTATAGTTACTTATGTCATTGATTAAAAACGTTCTAACATCTCTTGTTTTGGGATGCAGATAAGTTGTCTTCAGTACAAGAAACTAGACTTTGAAGAATTCTGTGCATCAGCATTAAGTGTTTATCAGATGGAAGCAATGGAAACATGGGAGCAACATGCACGGCGTGCTTACGAGTTGTTTGAGAAAGATGGGAATAGACCCATCATGATTGAGGAACTTGCATCGGTATATGAATCTTTACCCTTTTCTTATTCACATAGAGATAGAGACTCATGAAGAAGAACAAAACTTAAGAAACATTGATTGTTGACTGCAGGAACTTGGACTCGGACCATCAGTCCCGGTGCATGTTGTGCTTCAGGATTGGATAAGACATTCAGATGGAAAGCTTAGTTTCTTGGGTTTTGTCAGACTGCTACACGGTGTGTCTTCTCGTACATTACATAAAGCTTAGGAGCAATGACATTGTTTTAAGTGTAGATCTGGTTTCTTCTTCTTCTTCTTTTTGCCATTTCTTGATAGTTTTGAGTCAAAAGATTCGATGATTATGTCAGTGTGTGTGTGTATGTGTAATGTGTGTGGTGGGAGATGGAATGGTTTCAGGTGAAGAGGAATGTATAGAATGAGTCTTGTTTCATATCTCTAACTTCTTTGTTTTCTAATCCATTTTATATTAGGAACAATAGTTTCTGCATAAACATGTAACTACATATACAAAACCAACAACCTCGACCTGAAGATCCAAATTAAATATCCGATTTATTTTTACATCAGCTTTGTTTGAATGTTACTATCTTTGACTGATCGAAAATGGAAAGCTAAAGTAGGATACATGAAAAAAGTGTCACTGCATCATCAAACAAAAACTAATTCCAGAGACTTGTTCAATCTAGGCACATACGGTTTGGTTTTCTTTAAGCAACCCAACCAGTTCCATCATTTGGCATTCAGCAAATTCTAACTGGAAAAAAAAAAGAAAAATAATGTTATTTGTAATCAAGAATTGAAAAAGACTTGAATTTTGGATTACTCTTGAAGATAAAGCAGGTAAATGAATGTACCAAACCCTAAACCTAAAAGAAAGCAGTCAAACCCATGACAATTTATCTTTTGAAACTTGGTCCAATGGGCTTCTCTCTTATTCCGTGAAGAAACTCATGCAACAAAACATAAATATTGGAGCAATTCTCTTAAATAGCTCTTTTTAAGTTTTTGTCACAAAAATAGCACAAAAAAATAAAATGACCAAAATAGATTTTTTTTTTTTTAATTTTGATTTTTTTATATTTTCTTTTTTGAAATTTGAAACTCTAATCCAAACCCACCCCTTAACTTTAAACCCTAAAGTCCAAATTAGTTAACCCTAAGGATATAAATGCATTTATATGCATTTTTTAGCTTAAAAAAAACATTTTGGTCATTTTCTTCTTTAAAAACTATTTTTGTGACAAACAAACTAAAATGGGCTATCTAAGGGAATTTCTCTAAATATTACTCCCTCCGTTCTTTTTTAAATGACGTTTTAGTATTTTAATTTTGTTCCAATATAGTTAACGTTTCCAAAATTCTGAGTAAAAGATAATCAAATTTGACTTCTTTTAAGTTTTAACCTTCTACTATAATATGTCGTAATAATTGCTAGAGTAAATCAAATATATATATAAAAGGTTAAAATAAGTATTGTATAAGTAGACTAAATTTGTGTGAAATGTTCAAAGCGTCATTTATCTATCTAGAACGATATATAATTTCCTAAATCTGAAGAATCAAATTTGGATCTGAACTAAATCAGAAAATTACGGATATCCAAAAATATCCAAAATACAAATATATATATATATATATATATATATATTTACAAATATTTATTATATTAATATTTATTATAATTTTATTATTTATTATATTAATATTTATTATAATTTTAATATTAAAAATTATAATAATTTTTTAAAATATAGTAGTTATTTAAAAATAATTCAGACATCTTAGATATTTTTGGTTACTTTTAGTTAATTTTGGATATTCTTAGACATGTTTGGATATAAAAAAACATATATGAACTTCATATTTTGAATAAAATCAGTTATTTTTTATACATTTAGATTATAACAAATGAATCCGAACCGGAATTGAATTTTTTGGTTCATTTTGATATACCTAAAATATATGGATCCGACGATTACCGAATCCAATCTAATATCTAGAAATAGCCGTTATGTAACAATTTCTCATATTTGAATGATCTGAATATCCAAAATATTCTATCCAAACCTGATCCGATATATGAATGCCTAGGTTTAGTACGTAATTGTGGTCGGATAGTACACGACAGACTCACAAAGGTGTTAAATATTTTGGATTCTAAACTTATCACTTAGATTTACTCATTTGCGTTGGCTAAGCGACCTAAGTATCTAACTTTTATGTAGAACAATATGGCTTGTCTATCACCGGTGAACCGGTTCTCATAAGATTAATCGGACCTTCGGGTTTAGATACCTCAAGATTAAGAAAAATAAAGTTATGTATTGAAGATCTTATAAATACAATTAGCGTAAACTGGTATTTTCTGCGAGAAATTACAAAATAAAATGGTTGGAGGGTTATGTGTAAGGCCAGCACTGTAAGTGACATATTGGTGGACAATAACTTCAGAGAACGTATCAACTTTCTATCAGAAGAAGTCGTTTGGATGTTTACCTCTAAAGTCAACACACGTGCTCTCCTTGTGATCCAACCACGAAAGCGTTTTTTACTATTCCAAACTTTTTGATTCAACAATCTATCCGGTTATGGTGTTATTGTCATTTCTGCAGTTAGGCCAAAATTAATATTTCATCAGTCATTACTCATTAGCTAGCTAGAAGTCATGAGCAATCTTTTTTGTCAATCATTCACCGACAAATTTCTTGATATTTTTTTTTTTGTAAATTAAATTTCTTGATTTTCAGTTTCAAGAATACTAAGAGCAAGATCAACACATAGTTTTTTTTTTTTTTTTTTTTTTTTTTTTTTTTTTTTTTTGCTTTTCTCTAAATAAAATAAAAATAAAATAATAATTAGTGCAAAACACCGTTTCTTCTCTGGCGACTTTGAAACTTGTTTCTGCTTTAGTTTCCGTGTGCTTATGGATCCCCCTCCAATAAGAGACGCAAGACCACTTGCGTTGATCCTGCTCTAAATGGAGAAAACATGAGTCATGTTTAAGTTGTGAGATTGATAACTGTAACTGTAAATAATTTGTTTTTGAAGAACGTGATTGTTTTTATTTTAAGAAATGAACGTGATTGTTTGTTTTTATAGATCTAAGATTTTTCTGATGACAAAAAAAAATCTTTTACGTAAACAGTATTTTGATATTTTAGAACGTTATCCACAAAAATCATGTATCATCCACATGCAAGGTCATTTATTTATTTCCGTCTAGCAGGTCATGCTGAGACTGGAACTTTTTTCCTTATGAAACTTGAATGTTCATTACGTCGTGACGTTGGGAAATTAACCCAAGGGGGATATTTTGTGGGAAAAATGATAATTCTCTCGTGACAAACGAGATTTTTTTTTTCTAACTTTTATATGTGAACATGGAGCAAAGACGTGAACTTGTAATCATCTAATTTGTCATGAGAATCTAAAAGGCTCGCTACGTACGTTATCGTGACTTGACTTCTTCCAGGATCTATAAACCTTCGGTTTACTAAAAGACACCTCAGATACATGCATATATGGAATTTGAAAGTTTCAAAAATTTCTTGAAGCTTTTGATTAATGTATTCATATCTCATTAAGAGTCCAGATTAAATTACACGTCGTAACCTCATGATTTGCATGAAGAAAATGTACTAGTGGTTAAAGGAGATTATAATTAGAGGAGTAGTGGAGGCGAGATTAGAGGGCTTGTTAGACCATCGTTATCCCAGATCTCTTAATCGGGATTCTTACCTTCGGATAAGACACGGTTTTAGCTTTTCTTAATTTTTAACTAAGGAAAAACTAAGAACCGTCTCTTAAATAAGAGATATAAGAGCATCATTACTTGAGAGACTCTCCTTTTAAAAAATTATTACTTTTGGTGAGAGACTTCCGGCGAGAGACTACCAATGCGGATGCTCTAAGAGTGTTTTTTAGCCAAAAAATATTTTTAAAAAAACATTAAATCATAAGTTAAGAACTCTGGTTAAAAACCCGGGGATAATAATGTCAAATTTTAAGAAAACATTTAAGTAGGAACTGACCATACAGCACACACCACAGTGCTACCCTCCTCCTTCTTCCCACTTGTCCACTTGGATCTCTTTCACTAATTCTCCAATTATTTTCCAAAATATAAAAATAAGTTTGGAGGTTTCTAATCATACGTTATCTACTATTCGACTATTTGTTGAAAATTTATCCATATACACTACTAATTGTTTTAAATATTAACATGTAAAGAAAGATCTAGTAAAATAACTTTCTATTGTTGAAGTCGGCCAAAAGAAATTCTCCCCAAAAAATTGAATCTAGGAACTTTTGCTTGCATTATATTATTTGGTTTACAACTAGAAACCAATAATAGCTTATTTGAAAATTACACAAAATTTCATTCAGTAGTTGTATCGAAAATTTCTTTCTTTCATGAAGTCAACGAAAATCCACAAAACTAGTTTACTGGATTAGGATCGATTACGGATTCAGGATATATTGTGTTACTTTATAATATCAAACATATAAAGAGGCTGTTGTCATTTTAGTTATAGAACTCTATAAATTTCAACTAAACTTTCGGCGTATTTGCATCTTGAATGTGGGATATTTTTTTCCTTTCAAATAGCATATGAAAACATCTTCACTAATATCTAATGCTCCATTATTTTCCATCCACTGACATTAAACCATCCACTGACGAGCACGAGACCAACGTAACAAATACTATTTAATATCAAATACGCAAAAAATATATAATGAATTAATACAATGGAGAGAATCAGAAACAACATATACAAAGATAAGTATCTATTAGTATGTATATGGTTTAAGCGTTCTAAAATGTCCAGTGTATTATATTTTTCAGTTTATTATCTTAATTATAATGTAAACTATTTAGCTATTTCTGGTTCACATCATAGAAACAAACAACTAAGGTTGTCTTCAAAGTTTGTAACAAGTTATCTTTATGTAAGGTAAACAAAATAAACTAGAATTAACTAAGTAGTTTACATCATAATTAAGATAATAACAGAATACTCCAGCAACTTTTCTCTTCTTTTTTTTGTCGACCCAGCAACTTTTCTCTTTTCACTCCATTTTTTTTTTTTTTAATCTTTAGATTTTCTTTTAGATACTACATGTAATGGTAACCTTAGAACATCATTAGTGGATAATATCTTCTCAAAAATCTCTTGTCATTATTATATTAGTTATTTAGAATAATTTTATTTTGTTATTTAAATTTAATCTTAACACAAAACTGAACTAATAATAGAAGGACACATGGTTTAGAGTAAAAAGAATTTCTGTCAAAAGACGTTTTTTTTTCTTTATCATCTTTCTCCTACATTTCCGGTTTTTTTTGGTCTAGATTTGTTAAGGTACTTTTGTTTTTTCAATCACAGTGGGTGTTTTTAGGTTCTTTTGGCTTGTCGTTGAATCTTGGTTAGTTCATGATGGAGTGGGTTCTCGCACAGGTTAAGTTTATTGTTGTCTTCCATATTTGTTTGTGATTTATCTTCAGTTGTAATTAAGTTGGTGACATCACTATCGTCGGGTCAAGTCAAGTGACGTCATGGCGTCTATGTGTCTAATCACGGATATAGACGTGGCCCTTCTATAGATACTCCCATGGCTAAATAGCCGACGGCGGCTTTCACTTTCTTTATTCTTATTTTCTTTTGTCACGCGACTGGCGCGTACACAACACGCCGTGTTAGGAAAATTCCCTTTGACTAATTATAGTTATAAATTAATTTCCTCCTGTAACAGCATCTTTATCCCTCTCTAAAAAAAAGAAGTTTTTTTAAACTAAAAGTGAGGAGAAAAACCCACAAATTGAGAGGAAACATATCTTATTATTGCCAAAGAAAAAACGTTTTTAATGGTTATTTGTACTTTTTACAGGTTCCCGACACGTGACGGTCCGCAGTTAATATATATATTTTTTTTGTTCAGACAAAAAGTAAAAAAAGTAAAAAAATTTAAAAACCGTTTGTTAGATAAAAATGGTCTTAGTGATACTTATAAACAGTATTATTGTAAGAACATCATTAATACAAGAATCCCATTTTTAATTTTTATTTTATTTTTATTTTTTGATCTGATTTAAAAAAGAAAAAAATTGCGGACCGCTACATGTTAACAGACCCACAAATAATACGAGAAACCCACTTAAAAATTTGGATTAATGGTGTTCTAAACATCACTAATTATTCGTGTTGATATTATACACTATGGTTATAAAGTATGATTATCAACCTAGCTTTGTTATCTCATGTAGGAAAGAAAGGAGTAGGTGTGAATATATACGCGCGTCGAATAAACGCGCCGTCGGCTAACAGCAGCGGAGGACTCAACGAGACTTGTCATTAAATTTTTGTTTGGTTCCCTTACCATTAATATCCAATCTCCATCCTAAAAAAGCTTATACTATATATACATCAAAATTAGGCTAAAACAAGAGAGCTCACATCTAGATTCTTTTTCTTTTCTTATTTTTTACAAATTAGAATCAAGAAGATGGAGTCATCATCGACGTTGCTCACAAGCTTAAACCAAAGAAAGTCTCCAACAAGTAAACCACCAAGGCAAAAGAGGAAGATAACGACCACGAACAATACCAAACCCATCAAAGTCCGCTACATATCAAACCCAATGAGAGTTGAAACTTGCGCTTCTAAGTTCAGAGAGCTCGTTCAAGAACTCACCGGCCAAAACGCCGCCGATTTACCTCCGCAGCCCACTACTTTCGCCACCTCCGCAGATCGTCACCAGGAGGAGGTGAATCCTGAGCCGTTGGATGAAGAAGGTATCCGTGAGTATTACTCACCAGTGGATGATGATGAAGTGTTTAATGCTCCTCAAATGTCGGCAGGTCTGTCTGCGTTTTTCTCGTCTGGTTTTTACAATGTGAATGCCTTAGAAAGGTTTGGCTCTGTCTGAAAATCTTACTATCTTTTACCGATCAGAAGAAGAAATCATCTTTATAGTTTTAGGGTTTTTTCCTTGATGCCAATATATGGATGCAATATGTAATTCTGTTTTTTTTTTTTTTTTTTTTTGTGGCGAATTGTTTCCGTTTGTGAGTGAATATTTGCGTTCACTTCAAGGAATAAATCTTTTTTTGATCAAAAATTGTTAGGTGGTCGATCTATGTATTTATATAATAAGTATACGCAAATATGACATATAGAAAACATATCATTATCAAAATTAGCATTTTCATTATCGGAACATATGTCGTATCACATTTTCATTTTAGTGGTAATAAATTCGATTTTAGACGTAGAAAATTATCAGAAATGAAACAATATATACAAATGTTATTATGGACTTTAGTAGAACTTTTGGATATATGTTTGGTTCATGTATCCCTTTTATCTTTTTGACTTTAGAATTTTTTTTCTTCGGATGATAGAACTGTGTAACATGGTAATTTTTTTTCTTTCTTAAATCTCCTAGAATTATATGTAGATTAGTATTATAACATTTGGACAGATGTATGTCATATGAAGTATATGTGTAACTACTTTAAAGATTTAAATCCCCCCCCCCCAAAAAAAAACATATTATGTTGTATAACTTCCATTTCATAAAAAAAAACTTCAATTTCTTAATTATTTATAAAGATATTGTAAATTTTTATATAATGAATAAAAATAAAAATTTAGAAAGATACATATTTAAGGTTAGTGAAAATGCTCTCAAGGCTTAAAGAATCCTTTTCAAAATTTTATTCGTGTTTTCATATTTTCCTAAAGTATTCCGAAGATAAAACTCGTTTTTCTTGTCTTTCAAAGATAAAACTCATTTATTTGTGCTCATAGTATCTTTCTGTAGCAAACGTGTATAGGGCCTAGAGGTTTAATATCAAACGAGGGCCCTATTCCAGGTCTTCTTTCTGAATGTTCACATTTGCGAGTGAAAAAGTCCCATGCATTGTTAGACAAAACCAAATTACAAAAAATGGAGAAAGATGCTCATAAAAATGAAAAAATACAAAAACAAACATGACAAACTTTGAGAAAGCAAACTTTTCACTATCTTTATTACTTTAAAAGTCAAAATTAATATTAATCAAGATTTTATTAGAGGCATCAACATGATCATTAAACTCAGAGAAAATGATAGATTAGGGGGGGGGGGGTTGTCACTAATAGTTCCCAATGATCTTTGAAACTGAAGAGTATGTCCCCAAGGTCCCACTTACCAACCCAATCACCACAATTATCGAACTCAGAATCATCTGTACCCCATAACACAAAACAAACACAAGTTAATCTAAGAATCCAAATACATAAACTCATAATCCCAAAATTACTTTCAAGAAACTGAGAAGAGAAGACAAAAGAAAAGCTCAATATATTTACCTGTGTTCTTGTAGCTTTGTTGCCCATTATCCTTATGAAGCATATAGCTGGCATTATTATTGCCTGAGGCACAATAAAATTTATTTAAAAAAATAAATAAAAAATAATAAGTTTTGATCCTATCAGAGCTGATGATGAATAATGTTTTAGTATATTTAAGCAAATAAGGAGAGGAGAGATGCTGAATACTACTAACCACAAGTATACTGAGAAGAGATCCTATCAGAGCCATCACAAGACCTGTGTTGTGTAGATAATAAACCAATTGCAGAAGATCATTAAGGATCAAACCAAGTCAAAGACATGCAATTTCTCAACATTTCTAGCTTAATTTACTTACCAAAAAATGGGATAAGGAAAGCAGAACAAACAGAAGAAGATACAAGTACTGTTCTTAGAAGAAGAAAGCACCATATGTTCTCTGAGATTCTTTCAGGTAAGAGCTCTTCTATACCCCTTGCTAGTGGATTCATCAAGAGAGCGTATTTTGTAAACGGACTCACAACCTGAAAAAAAAAAAGAGACAAAACAGAACCAGTATGGACTTAAGTGTTAGATTGAACATCCAAAGATGATGGAGAGGGAAACAAAACACTGGTTTCTTTTCTAACCGTTGTCCATTGAGCCACTTTCGAAAAGAATGAGTCCTTTGGCATGTTTAGTGTAATCTGAGACAAGGTTGCCTCACCAAACATGAGATAACCCATGATTGCAACTCCTCCATATATCAAAACACATAAAATGAAACTGCAATGTAGCCACACAGGTTGATGTAAGAACTGGATCATTATAAGAGTTGAAAATGTATTTGTCTTACCATGTGATCACTGCCTTGTTGAACTTGGTTTTATCAGCCATGGATTGGTATATATTTGGGAAC
>MU108302.1:0-29743 GCA_012274485.2 Sinapis alba
AAGAAGTTATTCCACTTTCTAATCAGGATATCCATGTTAAGCTTGTTTTGACATATGGCAAGTTCTTCATTCTTCTAAACAAACCAAGATGAATCACTATGTAAGAAGCTTGATATGGAACCATTATTCAGTGGAGAGTATCCATGAAGTTGAATCAATCCCAAAGGAGTTATGTTTAAGAAGTTATTCCACTTTCTAATAAGGATATCCATGTTTAGCCTGTTTGGACATATGGCAAGTTCTTAAGGCTTCTAATCAAACCAGGATGAATCACTATGTAAGTAGCTTGATTTGGAAACATTATTCAGTGTAGAGTATCCATGAAGTTGAATAAATCCCAAAGGAGTTATGTTTAAGAATTTATTCCACTTTCTAATCATGATATGCATGTTTAGCCTGTTTGGACAAATGGCAAGTTCTTCAAGCTCCTAATCAAACCAGGATGAGTCACTATGTAAGAAGCTTTATTTGGAACCATTATTCAGTGTAGAGTATCAATGAAGTTGAAAAAATCCCAAATGAGTTATGTTTAAGAAGTTATTCCACTTTCTAATCCGGATATCCATGTTTAGCATGTTTGGACATATGGCAAGTTCTTCAAGTTTCTAATCAAACCAAGATTAATCACTATGTAAAAATCTTTATTTGGAACCAATAATCAATGGAGATTCTTTCATGAAGTTGAATAAATCCCATAGGAGTTATGTTGAAAAAGTTATTCCACATTCTGATCAGGATATCCATGTTTAGCTGTTTGGACATATGGAAAATTCTTCATGCTTCTAAGCAAACCAAGATGAATCACTATGTAAGAAGCTTGATCTGGAACCATTATTCAGTGGAGAGTATCCATGAAGTTGAATCAATCCCAAAGGATTTATGTTTAAGAAGTTATTCCACTTTCTAATCAGGATATCCATGTTTAGCCTGTTTGGACATATTGCAAGTTCTTGTAGCTTCTAATCAAAACAAGATGAATCACTATGTAAGAAGCTTGATTTGGAACCATTATTCAGTGGGGAGTATCTGTGAAGTTGTATCAATCTCAAAGGAGTTATGTTTAAGAAGTTATTCCACTTTCTAATCAGGATATTCATGTTTAGCCTGTTTGGACATATGGTAAGTTCTTCATGCTTGTAGACAAACCAAGATGAATCACTATGTAAGAATCTTGATCTGGAACCATTATTCAGTGTAGAGTATCCATGAAGTTGAATCAATCCCGAAGGAGTTATGTTTAAGAAGTTATTCCACTTTCTAATCAAGATATCCATGTTTAGCCTGTTTGGACATATGGCAAGTTCTTGAAGCTTCTAATCAAACCAGGATGAATAACAATGTAAGAAGCTTGATTTGGAAAAATTATTCAGTGGAGAGTATCCATGAAGTTGAATAAATCCCAAAGGAGTTATGTTTAAGAAGTTATTCCACTTTCTAATCTGGATATCCATGTTTAGCATGTTTTGACATATGGCAAGTTCTGCAAGCTTCTAATCAAACCAGGATGAATTACTATGTAAGAAGCTTGATTTGGAACCATTATTCAGTGGAGAGTATCCATGAAGTTTAATCAATCCCAAAGGAGGTATGTTTAAGAAGTTATTTCACTTTTTAATCAGGATATCCATGTTTAACCTGTTTGGACATATGACAAGTTCTTCAAGCTTCTAATCAAACCCGGATGAATCACTATGTAAGAACCTTGATTTGGAACATTTATTCAGTGGAGAGTATCCATGAAGTTGAATAAATCCCAAAGGAGTTATGTTTAAGAAATTATTCCACTTTCTAATCAGGATATCCACGTTTAGCCTGTTTGGACATATGGCAAGTTCTTCAAGCTTCTAATCAAACCAGGATGAATCACTATGTAAAAAGCTTGATTTGGAACCCTTATTCAGTGGAGAGTCTTTCATAAAGTTGAATAAATCCCATAGGAGTTATGTTGAATAACTTATTCCACTTTCTAATCAGGATATCCATGTTTAGCCTGTTTGGACTTATGGCAAGTTCTTCAAGCTTCTGATCAAACCCGGATTAATCACTATGTAAGAACCTTGATTTGGAACCATTATTCAGTGGAAAGTATCCATGAAGTTGAATAAATCCCAAATGGTTTATGTTTAAGAAGTTATTCCACTTTCTAATCAGGATATCCATGTTTAGCCTTTTAGGACATATGGCAACTTCTTCATGCTTCTAAACAAACCAAGATGAATCACTATGTAAGAAGGTTAATCTGGAACCATTATTCAGTGGATAGTATCCATTAAGTTGAATCAATCCCAAAGGAGTTATGTTTAAGAAGTTATTTCACTTTCTAATGAGGATATCCATGTTTAGCCTGTTTGGACATATGGCAAGTTCTTCTTGCTTCTAAACAAACCAAGATAATCACTATGTAAGAAGCTTTATATGGAACAATTATTCAGTGGAGAGTATCCATGAAGTTGAATCAATCCCAAAGTAGTTATGTTTAAGAAGTTATTCCACTTTCTAATCAGGATATCCATGTTTAGCCTGTTTTGAAATATGGCAAGTTCTTGAGCTTCTAATCAAACCAGGATGAATCACTATGTAAAAAGCTTGATTTGGAACAATTATTTAATCGAGATATTCGTGTTTAGCCTGTTTGGACATATCGTAAGTTCTTCATGCTTCTAAACAAACCAAGATGA
Organism: Sinapis alba; assembly: GCA_012274485.2. Taxonomy (NCBI): domain Eukaryota; kingdom Viridiplantae; phylum Streptophyta; class Magnoliopsida; order Brassicales; family Brassicaceae; genus Sinapis; species Sinapis alba. The sequence continues at coordinate 2,679 of MU108302.1, forward strand.
ATCACTATGTCAGAATCTTGATTTGGAACCATTATTCAATGGAGAGTATCCATGAAGTTGAATCAATCCCAAAAGAGTTATGTTTAAGAAGTTATTCCACTTTCTAATCAGGATATCCATGTTTAGCCTGTTTGGACATATGGCAAGTTCTTGAAGCTTCTAATCAAACCAGGATGAATCACAATGTAAAAAGCTTGAATTGGAACAATTATTCAGTGGAGCGTATCCATGAATTTGAATAAATCCCAAAGGAGTTATGTTTAAGAAGTTATTCCAATTTCTAATCAGGATATCCATGTTTAGCCTGTTTGGACATATGGCAAGTTCTTCAAGCTTATGATCAAACCCGGATGAATCACTTTGTAAGAACCTTGATTTGGAACCATTATTCAGTGGAGACTATCCATGAAGTTGAATCAATCCCAATAGAGTTATGCTTAAGAAGTTATTCCACTTTCTAATCAGGATATCCATGTTTAGCCTGTTTGGACATATGGCAAGTTCTTGAAGCTTCTAATCAAACCACGGTGAATCACAATGTAAGAAGCTTTAATTGGAACAATTATTCAGTGGAGAGTATCCATGAAGTTGAATAAATCCCAAAGGAGTTATGTTTAAGAAGTTATTCCACTTTCTAATCAGGATATCCATGTTTAGCCTGTTTGGACATATGACAAGTTCTTCATGCTTCTAATCAAACCAAGATGAATCACTATGTAAGAAGCTTGATTTGGAACATGTATTCAGTGGAGAGTATCCATGAAGTTGTATCAATCTCAAAGGAGTTATGTTTAGGAAGTTATTCCACTTTCTAATCATGATATTCATGTTTAGCTTGTTTTGACATATGGTAAGTTCTTCATGCTTCTAAACTAACCAAGATGAATCACTATGTAAGAATCTTGATTTGGAACCATTATTCAATGGAGAGTATCCATGAAGTTGAATCAATCCCAAAAGAGTGATGTTTAAGAAGTTATTCCACTTTCTAATCAGGATATCCATGTTTAGCCTGTTTTGAGATATGGCAAGTTCTTCAAGCTCCTAATCAAACAAGGATGAATCACTATGTAAGAAGATTGATTTGAAACCATTATTCAGTGGAGAGTATCCATGAATTTGAATAAATCCCAAATGAGTTATGTTTAAGAAGTTATTCCACTTTCTAATCAGGATATCCATGTCTAGCCTGTTTGGACATATGGCAAGTTATTCAAGCTTCTAATCAAATCAGGATGAATCACTATGTAAAAAGCTTGATTTGGAACCATTATTCAGTGGAGATTCTTTCATGAAGTTGAATAAATCCCATAGGAGTTATGTTGAATAACTTATTCCACTTTCTAATCAGGATATCCATGTTTAGCCTGTTTGGACATATGGCAAGTTCTTGAAGCTTCTAATCAAACCAGGATGAATCACTATGTAAGAAGATTTATTTGGAACCATTATTCAGTGGAGAGTATCCATGAAGTTGAATAAATCCCAAAGGAGTTATGTTGAAGAAGTTATTCCACTTTCTAATCAGGATATCCATGTTTAGCCTGTTTTGACATATGACAAGTTCTGCAAGCTTCTAATCAAACCAGGATGAATTACTATGTAAGAAGCTTGATTTGGAACCATTATTCAGTGGCGAGTATCCATGAAGTTGAATAAATCCCAAAAAGTTATGTTTAAGAAGTTATTCCACTTTCTAATCCAGATATCCATGTTTAGCCTGTTTGGACATATGGCAAGTTCTTCAAGCTTATAATAAAACCAGGATGAATCACTATGTAAAAAGCTTTACTTGGAACCATTATTCAGTTGAGAGTCTTTCATGAAGTTAAATAAATCCCACAGGAGTTATGTTTAAGAAGTTATTCCACTTTATAATCAGGATATCCATATTTAGCCTGTTTGGATATATGGCAAATTCTTCATGCTTCTAAACAAACCAAGATGAATCACTATGTAAGAAGCTTGATATGGAACCATTATTCAGTGGAAAGTATCCATGAAGTTGAATCAATCCCAAAGGAGTTATGTTTAAGAGGTTATTCCACTTTCTAATCAGGATAACCATGTTTAGCATGTTTGGACATATGGCAAGTGCTTGAAGCTTCTAATCAAACCAGGATAAATAACTATCTAAGAAGCTTGATTTGGAACAATTATTCAGTGGAGAGTATCCATGAAGCTGAATCAATCCCAAAGGAGTTATGTTTAAGAAGTTATTCCACTTTCTAATCAGGATATCCATGTTTAGCCTGTTTGGACATATGGCAAGTTCTTCATGCTTCGAAACAAACCAAGATGAATCACTATGTAAGAAGGTTAATATGGAACCATTATTTAGTGGAGAGTATCCATGAAGTTGAATCAATCCTAAAAGAGTTATGTTTAAGAAGTTATTCTACTTTCTAATCAGGATATCCATGTTTAGCTTGTTTGGACATTTGGCAAGTTCTTCATGCTTCTAAACAAACCAAGATGAATCACTATGTAAGAAGCTTGATATGGAACCATTATTCAGTGGAGAGTATCCATGAAGTTGAATCATTTCTAAAGGAGTTATGTTTAAGAAGTTATTCCACTTTCTAATCAGGATATCCATGTTTGGCCTGTTTGGACATATGGCAAGTTCTTGAAGCTTCTAATAAAACCAGGATGAAACTATGTAAGAAGCTTAATTTGGAACCATTATTCAGTGTAGAGTATCCATGAAGTTGAATAAATCCTAAAGGAGTTATGTTTAAGAAGTTATTCCACTTTCTAATCATGATATACATCTTTAGCCTGTTTGGACATATGGCAAGTTCTTCAAGCTCCTAATCAAACCAGGATGAATCACTATGTAAGAAGCTTTATTTGGAACCATTATTCAGTGTAGAATATCCATGAAGTTGAAAACATCCCAAAGAAGTTATGTTTAAGAAGCTATTCCACTTTCTAATCAGGATATCCATGTTTAGCATGTTAGGACATATGGCAAGTTCTTTAAGCTTCTAATCAAACCAGGATGAATCACTATGTAAAATGCTTGATTTGGAACCATTAATCAATGGAGAGTCTTTTTCATGAAGTTAAATAAATCCCAAAGGAGTTATGTTTAAGAATTTATTTCACTTTCTAATCAGGATATCCATGTTTAGCATGTTTGGACATATGGCAAGTTCTTCAAGCTTCTAATCAAACCAAGATGAATCAATATGTAAAAAGCTTTATTTGGAACCATTAATCAATGGAGATTCTTTCATGAAGTTGAATAAATCCCATAGAAGTTATGTTGAAGAAGTTATTCCACATTCTAATCAGGATATCCATGTTTAGCCTGTTTGGACATATGGTAAGTTCTTGTAGCTTCTAATCAAACCAGGATGAATCACTATGTAAGAAGCTTGATTTGGAACCATTATTCAGTGGAGAGTATCCATGAAGTTGAATCAATCCCAAAGGAGCTATGTTTAAGAAGTTATTCCACTTTTTAATCAGGATATCCATGTTTAGCCTGTTTGGACATATGACAAGTTCTTCAAGCTTCTAAACAAACCAAGATGAATCACTATGTAAGAAGCTTGATCTGGAACCATAATTCAGTGGAGAGTATCCATGAAGTTGAATCAATCCCAAAGGATTTATGTTTAAGAAGTTATTCCACTTTCTAATCAGGATATCCATGTTTAGTCTGTTTGGACATATGGCAAGTTCTTGTAGCTTCTAATCAAACCAGGATGAATCAATATGTAAGAAGCTTGATTTGGAACCATTATTCAGTGGAGAGTATCCATAAAGTTGTATCAATCTCAAAGGAGTTATGTTTCAGAAGTTATTCCACTTTCTAATCAGGATATCCATATTTAGCTTGTTTGGACATATGGCAAGTTCTTGAAGCTTCTAATAAAACCAGGATGAATCACAATGTAAGAAGCTTGATTTGGAACAATTATTCAGTGGAGAGTATCCATGAAGTTTAATAAATCCCAAAGGAGTTATGTTGAAGAAGTTATTCCACTTTCTAATCAGGATATCCATGTTTAGCATGTTTTGACATATGGCAAGTTCTGCAAGCTTCTAATCAAACCAGGATGAATTACTATGTAAGAGGCTTGATTTGGAACCATTATTCAGTGGAGAGTATCCATGAAGTTGAATCAATCCCAAAAAAGCTATGTTTAAGAAGTTATTCCACTTTCTAATCAGGATATCCATGTTTAGCCTGTTTAAACATATGACAAGTTCTTCAAGCTTCTAATCAAACCCGGAGGAATCACTATGTAAGAACCTTGATTTGGAACCATTATTCAGTGGAGAGTATCCATGAAGTTGAATAAATCCCAAAGGAGTTATGTTTAAGAAGTTATTCCATTTTCTAATCAGGATATCCATGTTTAGCCTGTTTGGACATATAGCAAGTTCTTCATGCTTCTAAACAAACCAAGATAAATTACTATGTAAGAAAGTTAATATGGAACCATTATTCAGTGGAGAGTATCCATGAAGTTGAATCAATCCTAAATGAGTTATGTTTAAGAAGTTATTCCACTTTCTAATCAGGATATCCATGTTTAGCCTGTTTGGACATATGGCAAGTTCTTCATGCTTCTAAACAAACCAAGATGAATCACTATGTAAGAAAATTGATATGGAAACATTATTCAGATGAGAGTATCCATAAAGTTGAATCAATCCCAAAGGAGTTATGTTTAAGTAGCTATTCCACTTTCTAATAAGGATATCCATGTTTAGCCTGTTAAGACATATGACAAGTTCTTTAAGCTTCTAATCAAACCAGGATGAATCACTATGTAAAATGGTTGATTTGGAACCATTAATCAATGGAGAGTCTTTTTCATGAAGTTAAATAAATCCCATAGGATTTAGGTTTAGGAAGTTATTCCACTTTCTAATCAGGATATCCATGTTTAGCATGTTTGGACATATGGCAAGTTCTTCAAGCTTCTAATCAAACCAGGATGAATCACTATGTAAAAAGCGTTACTTAGAACCATTAATCAATGGAGAGTCTTTCATGAAGTTGAATAAATCCCATAGGAGTTATGTTGAAGAAGTTATTTCACTTTCTAATCAGGATATCAATGTCTAGCCTGTTTGGACATTTGGCAAGTTCTTTATGCTTCTAAGCAAACCAAGATGAATCACTATGTAATAAACTTGATCTGGAACCATTATTGAGAGGAGAGTATCCATGAAGTTGAATCAATCCCAAAGGAGTTATGTTTAAGAAGTTAGTCCACTTTCTAATCATGATATTCATGTTTAGCATGTTTGGACATATGGTAAGTTCTTGAAGCTTCTAACAAACCAGGATGAATCACTACGTAAGAAGCATGATTTGGAACCATTATTCAGTGGATAGTATCCATAAATTTTAATAAATCCCAAAGGAGTTATGTTTAAGAAGTTATTCCAATTTCTAATCAGGATATCCATGTTTAGCCTGTTTGGACATATGGCAAGTTCTTAAAGCTTCTAATCAAACTAGGATGAATCACTATGTAAGAAGCTTTATTTGGAACCATTATTCAGTGTAGAGTATCCATGAAGTTGAATAAATCCCAAAGGAGTTATGTTTAAGAAGTTATTCCACTTTCTAATCAAGTTATACATGTTTAGCCTGTTTGGACATATGGCAAGTTCTTCAAGCTCCTAATCAAACCAGGATGAATCACTATGTAAGAAGATTTATTTGGAATCATTATTCAGTGTAGAGTATCCATGAAGTTGAAAAAATCCCAAGGAGTTATGTGTAAGAAGTTATTCCACTTTCTAATCAGGATATCCATGTTTAGCCTGTTAGGACAAATGCCAAGTTCTTTATGCTTCTAATCAAACCAGGATGAATCACTATGTAAGAAGCTTGATTTGGAACCATTATTCAGTGGAGAGTATCCGTGAAGTTGTATCAATCTCAAAGGAGTTATGTTTAAGAAGTTATTCCATTTTCTAATCCGGATATCCATGTTTAGCATGTTTGGACATATGGCAAGTTCTTCAAGCTTCTAATCAAACCAGGATGAATCACTATGTAAAAAGCGTTATTTGGAACCATTAATCAATGGAGAGTCTTTCATGAAGTTGAATAAATCTCATAGGAGTTATGTTGAAGAAGTTATTCCACTTTCTAATCAGGATATCCATATGTAGCCTGTTTGGACATATGGCAAGTTCTTGTAGCTTCTAATCAAACCAGGATGAATCACTATGTAAGAAGCTTGATTTGGAACCATTATTCAGTGGAGAGTATCCATGAAGTTGTATCAATCTCAAAGGAGTTATGTTTAAGAAGTTATTCCACTTTCTAATAAGGATATTCATGTTTAGCCTGTTTGGACATATGGTAAGTTCTTCATGCTTCTAGACAAACCAAGATGAATCACTATGTAAGAATCTTGATCTGGAAACATTATTCATTGGAGAGTATCCATGAAGTTGAATCAATCCCAAAGGAGTTATGTTTAAGAAGTTATTCCACTTTCTAATCAGGATATCCATATTTAGCTTGTTTGGACATATGGCAAGTTCTTGAAGCTTCTAATAAAACCAGGATGAATCACAATGTAAGAAGCTTGATTTGGAACAATTATTCAGTGGAGAGTATCCATGAAGTTTAATAAATCCCAAAGGAGTTATGTTGAAGAAGTTATTCCACTTTCTAATCAGGATATCCATGTTTAGCATGTTTTGACATATGGCAAGTTCTGCAAGCTTCTAATCAAACCAGGATGAATTACTATGTAAGAGGCTTGATTTGGAACCATTATTCAGTGGAAAGTATCCATGAAGTTGAATCAATCCCAAAGGAGCTATGTTTAAGAAGTTATTCCACTTTCTAATCAGGATATCCATGTTTAGCCTGTTTAGACATATGACAAGTTCTTCAAGCTTCTAATCAAACCCGGAGGAATCACTATGTAAGAACCTTGATTTGGAACCATTATTCAGTGGAGAGTATCCATGAAGTTGAATAAATCCCAAAGGAGTTATGTTTAAGAAGTTATTCCACTTTCTAATCAGGATATCCATGTTTTGCCTGTTTGGACATATAGCAAGTTCTTCATGCTTCTAAACAAACCAAGATGAATCACTATGTAGGAAAGTTAATATGGAACCATTATTCAGTGGAGAGTATCCATGAAGTTGAATCAATCCTAAATGAGTTATGTTTAAGAAGTTATTCCACTTTCTAATCAGGATATCCATGTTTAGCCTGTTTGGACATATGGCAAGTTCTTCATGCTTCTAAACAAACCAAGATGAATCACTATGTAAGAAACTTGATATGGAAACATTATTCAGTGGAGAGTATCCATGAAGTTGAATCAATCCCAAAGGAGTTATGTTTAAGAAGTTATTCCACTTTCTAATCAGGATATCCATGTTTAGCCTGTTTGGACATATGGCAAGTTCTTGAAGCTTCTAATCAAACCAGGATGAATCACTATGTAAAAAGCTTGATTTGGAACCATTATTCAGTGTAGAGTATCCATAAAGTTGAATAAATCCCAAAGAAGTTATGTTTAAGAAGTTATTCCACTTTCTAATCATGATATACATGTTTAGCCTGTTTTGACATATGGCAAGTTCTTCAAGCTCCTAATCAAAATAGGATGAATCACTATATTAGAAGCTTTATTTGGAACCATTATTCAGTGTAGAGTATCCATGAAGTTGAAAAAATCCCAAAGGACTTATGTTTAAGAAGCTATTCCACTTTCTAATAAGGATATCCATGTTTAGCCTGTTAGGACATATGACAAGTTCTTTAAGCTTCTAATCAAACCAGGATGAATCACTATGTAAAATGATTGATTTGGAACCATTAATCAATGGAGAGTCTTTTTCATGAAGTTAAATAAATCCCATAGGATTTAGGTTTAGGAAGTTATTCCACTTTCTAATCAGGATATCCATGTTTAGCATGTTTGGACATATGGCATGTTCTTCAAGCTTCTAATCAAACCAGGATGAATCACTATGTAAAAAGCGTTATTTGGAACCATTAATCAATGGAGAGTCTTTCATGAAGTTGAATAAATCCCATAGGAGTTATGTTGAAGAAGTTATTTCACTTTCTAATCAGGATATCAATGTCTAGCCTGTTTGGACATTTGGCAAGTTCTTTATGCTTCTAAACAAACCAAAATGAATCACTATGTAATAAACTTGATCTGGAACCATTATTCAGAGGAGAGTATCCATGAAGTTGAATCAATCCCAAAGGAGTTATGTTTAAGAAGTTAGTCCACTTTCTAATCATGATATTCATGTTTAGCATGTTTGGACATATGGTAAGTTCTTGAAGCTTCTAATCAAACCAGGATGAATCACTACGTAAGAAGCATGATTTGGAACCATTATTCAGTGGATAGTATCCATAAAGTTTAATAAATCCCAAAGGAGTTATGTTTAAGAAGTTATTCCTATTTCTAATAAGGATATCCATGTTTAGCCTGTTTGGACATATGGCAAGTTCTTCAAGCTTCTAATCAAACTAGGATGAATCACTATGTAAGAAGCTTTATTTGGAACCATTATTCAGTGTAGAGTATCCATGAAGTTGAATAAATCCCAAAGGAGTTATGTTTAAGAAGTTATTCCACTTTCTAATCAAGTTATACATGTTTAGCCTGTTTGGACATATGGCAAGTTCTTCAAGCTCCTAATCAAACCAGGATGAATCACTATGTAAGAAGATTTATTTGGAATCATTATTCAGTGTAGAGTATCCATGAAGTTGAAAAAATCCCAAGGAGTTATGTGTAAGAAGTTATTCCACTTTCTAATCAAGATATCCATGTTTAGCCTGTTAGGACAAATGGCAAGTTCTTTATGCTTCTAATCAAACCAGAATGAATCACTATGTAAGAAGCTTGATTTGGAACCATTATTCAGTGGAGAGTATCCGTGAAGTTGTATCAATCTCAAAGGAGTTATGTTTAAGAAGTTATTCCACTTTCTAATCCGGATATCCATGTTTAGCATGATTGGACATATGGCAAGTTCTTCAAGCTTCTAATCAAACCAGGATGAATCACTATGTAAAAAGCGTTATCTGGAACCATTAATCAAAGGAGAGTCTTTCATGAAGTTGAATAAATCCCATAGGAGTTATGTTGAAGAAGTTATTTCACTTTCTAATCAGGATATCAATGTCTAGCCTGTTTGGACATTTGGCAAGTTCTTTATGCTTCTAAACAAACCAAGATGAATCACTATGTAATAAACTTGATCTGGAACCATTATTCAGAGGAGAGTATCCATGAAGTTGAATCAATCCCAAAGGAGTTATGTTTAAGAAGTTAGTCCACTTTCTAATCATGATATTCATGTTTAGCATGTTTGGACATATGGCAAGTTCTTGTACTTTCTAATCAAACCAGGATGAATCACTACGTAAGAAGCATGATTTGGAACCATTATTCAGTGGATAGTATCCATGAAGTAGTATCAATCTCAAATGAGTTATGTTTAAGAAGTTATTCCACTTTCTAATCAGGATATTCATGTTTAACCTGTTTGGACATATGGTAAGTTCTTCATGCTTCTAAACAAACCAAGATGAATCACTATGTAAGAAGCTTGATCTGGAACCATTATTCAGTGGAGACTATCCATGAAGTTGAATATATCCCAAAGGAGTTATGTTGAAGAAGTTATTCCACTTTCTAATCAGGATATCCATGTTTAGCATGTTTTGACATATGGCAATTTCTGCAAGCTTCTAATCAAACCAGGATGAATTACTATGTAAGAAGCCGTATTTGGAACCATTATTTAGTGGAGAGTATCCATGAAGTTGAATAAATCCCAAAGGAGTTATGTTTAAGAAGTTATTCGACTTTTTAATCCGGATATCCATGTTTAGCATGTTTGGACATATGGCAAGTTCTTCAAGCTTCTAATCAAACCAAGATGAATCACTATATAAAAAGCTTTATTTGGAACCATTTATCAATGGATATTCTTTCATGAAGTTTAATAAATCCCATAGGAGTTATGTTGAAGAAGTTATTCCACATTCTAATCAGGATATCCATGTTTAGCTGTTTGGACATATGGCAAATTCTTTATGCTTCTAAACAAACCAAGATGAATCACTATGTAAGAAGCTTTATCTGGAACCATTATTAAGTGGAGAGTATCCATGAAGTTGAATCAATCTCAAAGGAGTTATGTTTAAGAAGTTATTCCACTTTAATCAGGATATCCATGTTTAGCCTGTTTGGACATATGGCAAGTTCTTGTAGCTTCTAATTAAACCAGGATGAATCACTATGTAAGAAGCTTGATTTGGAACCATTATTCAGTGGAGAGTATCCATGAAGTTGTATCAATCTCAAAGGAGTTATGTTTAAGAGGTTATTCCACTTTCTAATCAAGATATTCATGTTTAGCCTGTTTCGACATATGGTAAGTTCTTCATGCTTCTAAACAAACCAAGATGAATCATTATGTAAGAATCTTGATATGGAACAATTATTCAGTGGAGAGTATCCATGAAATTGAATCAATCCCAAAGGAGTTATGTTTAAGAAGTTATTCCACTTTCTAATTAGGATATCCATGTTTAGCCTGTTTGGACCTATGGCAAGTTCTTGAAGCTTCTAATCAAACCATGAGAAATCACTATGTAAGAAGCTTGATTTGGAACAAATATTCAGTGGAGAGTATCCATGAAGTTGAATAAATCCCAAAGGAGTTATGTTTAAGAAGTTATTCCACTTTCTAATCAGGATATCCATGTTTAGCCTGTTTTGACATATGGCAAGTTCTGCAAGCTTCTAATCAAAACAGGCTGAATTATTGTGTAAGAAGCTTTATTTGGAACCATTATTCAGTGGAGAGTATCCATGAAGTTGAATCAATCCCAAAGGAGCTATGTTTAAGAAATTATTCAACTTTCTAATCAGGATATCCATGTTTAGCTTGTTTGGACGTATGGCAAGTTCTTGAAGCTTCTAATGAAACCAGGATGAATCACTATGTAAGAAGATTGATTTGGAACCATTATTTAGTGGAGAGTATCCATGAAGTTGAATAAATCCCAAAGGAGTTATGTTGAAGAAGTTATTCCACTTTCTAATCAGGATATCCATGTTAAGCCTAATTTGACATATGGCAAGTTCTGCAAGCTTCTAATCAAACCAGGATGAATTACTATGTAAGAACCTTGATTTGGAACCATTATTCAGTGTAGAGTATCCATGAAGTTGAATAAATCCCAAAGGAGTTATGTTTAAGAAGTTATTCCACCTTCTAATCCGGATAACCATGTTTAGCCTTTTTGGACATATGGCAAGTTCTTCAAGCTCCTAATCAAACCCGGATGAACCACTATGTAAAAAGCTTGATTTGGAACCATTATTCAGTGAAGAGTATCCATAAAGTTGATTAAATCCCAAAGGTGTTATGTTTAAGAAGTTATTCAACTTTCTAATCAGGATATCCATGTTTAGCCTGTTTGGACATATGGCAAGTTCTTCAAGCTCCTAATCAAACCAGGATGAATCACTATGTAAAAAGCTTGATTTGGAACCATTAGTCAATGGAGAGTATTTCATGAAGTTGAATAAATCCGATAGGAGATGTTGAATAACTTATTCCACTTTCTATTCAGGATATCCATGTTTAGCCTGTTTGGACATATGGCAAGTTCTTTAAGCTTCTAATCAAACCAGGATGAATTGTTGACATGAAGAAATAAACAGCAGCAAGTGTAAGGAATGTGGAGATGAAGTAATTAGAAGCAAGAGGGAAACAAGTATGCTTGGATTATGCAAAGGATCATCTTACCTTGGAGTGCAAGTCTGTCCATACAATCTATCCTACCTTGGAGTGCAAGACAAGGGAAGAGGAGTATTTGAATATTTTAATCAGAAGACAGCCTAAGGTAACTAAGGAGGGAAGCCTTTGGTCGACAAGAGGAGAAAGAGCTGTTGGGGAGCTGGTTCACGGATGGCATGTGAGCAAGTGGTCCTCCCACCTGTTAGGACCTGTCACTGTCAGCTGCTGGGCCTGCTCTGGTTCTGTCCAAGCCAGTCTGTTCTGATGCTTCTGATCATGGCAGAATTGTTTATGTATTTCCTTTGTTTATTATTCTTCTTGTCCTCTAGGATAGATTAGTTTATTATAGCTTTGTCTATTTAAAGACTTGTATGCAATTCTGAATTAATCAAGGAAACCATTTCCTCTCTTACTATCTCTCTCATGTTCGAATTCTCTCACTCTCTCCTTCATGTTCTTCCTGTTCTTCAAGTTCTTCACTTAAACCTCTTGCTAATTCTCTAAATCTCACATGGTATCAGAGCATTCATGCTCCTGAAACCTATTCTATTCCGCAAACTCTGATAAACTACTACAATTACTTCATTTCTCATTTCTTTTCATATCTCATCTCTCTGTTTTTGAGCTGTTCTTGCTGTTCTTGAGCTGTTCTTGATGGACATGGGAGAAAACTCAAAAATGGTGATGATTCCAGTTACTCTTAAAGGAACTAACTACCTGCTGTGGGCTAGACTTGCTAAAACAGCTCTTGGAGGCAGAGGTCTCTGGGAAATTGTTGAAGATGGCAAGAACCCAAAGAAGAAGACCATCCTAGGAGAGGATGGCAGTGAAGTGGTTGTCGCTGAGGCTGGTGATAAGAAGAAGGGTCAGGAGGACCTCATGGTGCTGTCTATCATCCAGAACAGCCTTGAAGCTTCAATCCAAGAAGCTTACTCCTACTGTGAAACTTCCAAGGAGCTGTGGGATACACTGAAAAAGGTGTATGGAAATGTTTCTAACATCAGTAGAGTGTTTGAAGTCAAGAAGGCCATCAACACTCTTAGTCAAGAGGACACTGAGTTTGATAAACACTTTGGGAAGTTCAGATCCTTGTGGGCTGAGCTGGAGATGCTAAGACCAGTATCTGTGGATCCTGATGTGTTGAATGAAAGGAGAGAACAAGACAAGGTGTTTGCTCTATTGTTCACTCTCAACCCAGGGTACAATGATTTAATTAAGCATATCCTAAGGAGTAAGGAACTTCCATGCCTTGAAGAAGTATGTGCTCAAATCCAAAAGGAGCAAGGATCAGTGGGTCTCTTTGGAGGAAAAGGAGACCTTATGTTGGCAAATAAAGGCTCCTACAGAGCTGAAGAGAAGAAAGTCTGGATATGTGATCATTGCAAGAAGAAGGGTCATGGGAAAGACAAGTGCTGGATCCTCCACCCCCATCTCAAACCACAGAAGTTCAGGACACCTTACAATGATGGTGGAGCCAACTTCTCTGGTGATATAGGAGAGCCATCTACCCCAGCCCCCATGCGCACTGCCAATGCAACTGGTGAGGGAAGAGCTTTAGCTTCCATGGGCGGTTCTGACTTGAGGAACACACAAGATGAAGTCATCAAACGGTCAGACATTGAGGCTCTCATCAAAATGCTCAGGGACAACTCTGGTAACAAATTTGGTACCTCTTTACATGCTTTAAATTGTGGTATCTCCTTGAATACTTTAACTGATTTGAAAGTGTCAAAACCTTTAGTAATTGATTCAGGAGCTAGCCACCATATGATTAGTGATTTAAACCTGATTAAAAACATTGTTCCTGCCTTAGGAAATGTCATGATAGCTAATGGAGAAAGGGTACCAATTAAAGGGATAAGTGACCTTAGATTATTTAACAAAGATTCTAAAGCTTTCTATATGCCTAGTTTCACCTCAAACCTGTTATCAGTTAAAAGAGCCACTAATGACTTGAATTGCAGTGTTACCTTCACTCCTGATGATGTCTACTTTCAGGATATTGAAACTAGTAGGTTGCTTGGCAAAGGTATGACCAAGGGAGACTTGTACTTGCTTGAAGACACCAAGCTTTCAGCCGATTTATCTTATGCTTTAAATTCAAATTTTAGTTTCCCTAAAGATGTAATGTGGCATGCTAGATTAGGACATCCTCATTCACGTGCCTTGAACATCATGTTGCCTAGTATTTCATTTCAAAAGGATTGTGAAGCTTGTATCTTAGGAAAGCATTGCAAAACTGTCTTTTCTAAATCCAGTACAATCTATGAGAATTGCTTTGATTTAATTCACTCTGATGTGTGGACTGCCCCTTGTGCATCTAGGGAACATCATAAGTACTTTGTGACATTTATAGATGAGAAATCTAAATATACATGGATCACCTTGCTGCAGTCTAAAGATAGGGTGTTAGATGCTTTCATAAACTTTCAAACTTATGTCTCTAACCATTACAATGCCAAGATAAAAATTCTTAGATCAGATAATGGAGGAGAATACACCAGCAAAGCATTCAAACAACACTTAGACAAACATGGGATGATCCATCAAACCAGCTGTCCATACACTCCACAACAAAATGGTGTGGCTGAGAGGAAGAATAGACATCTTATGGAGGTAGCCAGGAGTATGATGTTTCATATGAATGTACCTAAGAAGTTTTGGGGAGATGCTGTGATGACAGCATGCTACTTGATTAATAAGATTCCAACCAAGGTCCTTCAAGATCAGTCCCCCCATGAGGTATTAAACAAAAATCGCCCATCTATAGATCACCTTCGGGTATTTGGTTGCTTGTGCTTTGTCTTAATTCCAGGAGAACAAAGGAACAAGCTTGAACCAAAGAGTACAAGAGCTATGTTCATTGGGTACTCACCTCACCAAAAGGGATACAAGTGTTTTTCACCTGAAACCAGGAGGGTTTTAGTCTCTAAAGATGTGAGGTTTATTGAGTCCAGAGGCTACTATGATGAGAAGAGTTGGGATGAAGTGAAAGACTTATCCCAATCAGCCTCAGATAGGGCTGAGAGTTTGAGGAGGGTAATGGAGAGTCTTGGCATCAGTATTCCCAAAGAGAGGGTTGTGATTGAGACTGAACCAAGACAAGACCAGCCAGGGTCCCAAACTGAAGAATCGCCTAAGGAGGTTGAGAATGAAGCTGTTGATGTTACTCCCCTTGTTCCTGAAGGGGGGAATCAAACTGAACCCCAACAAGAAAGTTCAGTATCTCAGGATCAAGATGAGCAACAAGAAGAAGGGTCAGTGGGTAGTGAATATCAGTCCATGGAGGAAGAGACTACACCAACTGAAGAAAATGTTCAAACATTAAGAAGGATCACTAGGATCAGAAAGCCTCCTTCAAATTGGGTCAACACAAGGGTCTACTTCAACTCACAAGCAGTAGCTCACCCTATCCGAGCTGTGTGCTCCTTAGCTCAATTTCCACAGGAACATGTGGTGCTTACTTCCCGTCCTGCTTCGATCCCGTCGTGCTTACTTCCCGTCCTGCTTAACTCCCGTCCTGCTTCCAACTTATAATGTCTCCCAAATGATATTTTACTGATAGATACAAAGTTTTGTAGACAACTTCGTTCCTAAGAAAACGTCGGGTTCTGAAACGTCGAGCTTCTAAACCGTCGTGGTTCCAAAAATATCATACTTCCAAAACATCCATCTGATCAATCTAACTCTTTTCTGACCATGGTCCAGCAGCTTATTCGATCCATGGTTCACTCACGATCAATTCTTCGACCATCCATCGCCCGCGGTACGATCATTTTTTTTTTTTCTAACGGGTTTCTACAACATCCATGTTTAGCATGTTTGGACATATGGCAAGTTCTTCAAGCTTCTAATCAAACCCGGATGAATCACTATGTAAGAAGCTTGATTTGGAACCATTATTCAGTGGAGAGTATCCATGAAGTTGAATAAATCCCAAAGGAGTTATGTTTAAGAAATTATTCCACTTTCTAATCAGGATATCCATGTTTAGCTTGTTTGGACATATGGCAAGTTCTTCAAGCTTCTAATCAAACCAAGATGAATCACTATGTAAAAGATTGATTTGAAACCATTAATAAATGGAGAATATTTCACGAAGTTGAATAAATCCCATAGGAGTTATGTTGAATAACTTATTTCACTTTCTAATCAGGATATACATGTTTAGTCTGTTTGGACATATGGCAAGTTGTTGAAGCTTCTAATCAAACCCGGATGAATCACTATGTAAGAAGCTTGATTTGGAACAATTATTCAGTGGAGAGTATCCATGAAGTTGAATAAATCACAAAGGAGTTATGTTTAAGAAGTTATTCCACTTTCTAATCAGGATATCCATGTTTAGCATGTTTCGACATATGGCAAGTTCTTCAACCTTCTAATAAAACCAGGATGAATCACTATGTAAAAAACTTTATTTGGAACCATTATTCAATGGAGAGTCGTTCATGAAGTTGAATAAGTCTCATAGGAGTTATTTTGAAGAATTTATTCCACTTTCTAATTAGGATATCCATGTTTAGCGTGTTTGGACATATGGCAATTTCTTCATGCCTCTAAAAAAACCAAGATGAATCTGTAACACCCGTACTTTCCAAAAATAATATAATAAATAATAACTCTGAAATCTCCATTTATTACTCCTCAAAAGTCACTCCATAAATCCAATAAATACCATAAATCCAATAAAATAAATAAATCCGATAATATCGATAAAAGCGTAAAACCGAAAGTCTGAAAGAAAATAAATAAACTCCCAAAAGCACCAATCCAATAGCAATCACTCCCGCTCGTCGGTCTCACCTGAAAGGGGGAAAGAAGGAGGAGTGAGTAACAGGGGAGTCACTCAGTGAGGTATGGGATGCTAAACCGCAAACCACTGACTCAGTACATAGCACTACGACTATGTAGGCCTAGCTCTAGCATGAAACAAACACAGTGTCTAAAACACCACATAAAACATCCAATGCGATGATAGTACACAGATATTCTATGCACCCCGCACTCTCCTCATAAGGATATAAATATATAATCTATACGCCGCTAGTACAAGAGTCCATCCTTGTACCCCGCAATCTCCTATGCGCCGCTAGTACAAACGTCTTTGTACCCCGCAATCCTCACACAATGCGCCGCTAGCATAGACGTCTATATGCCCCGCAATCTCCATACAATACGCCGCTAGCACAAACGTCTTTGTGCCCCGCAATCTCCACACAATGCGCCGTTAACACAAACATCTTTGTGTCTCGCAATCTCATAACAAACTTATGTATACATATATATATATATAACAGTTCTTAATTCGTTCAATTCAATCAAACATTGAATCCTCTATTATCCTATTTCCAATTTAACAAGCAAATAATAATAATAACAAGACTCACAAGCAGACTTGATTCACAGAGACAAATCATGTTTCGAAACTAAACTTTCATAATAGTAGTGCTAAACTAGTTCAGGATTAAGCGGAAGAGCCCTCACCTTAGTCACTGGCTGGAATGGTCAACAGAAGATGGTCGACTGAAGTCAACTGCAACACGAGAACCAACAACTTAGGCCCAGAGTCTCAAGAAATAAAGTTTCCAAAAATGGAAACTTTCCTAAAATAGAACCTTTCCTAAAATAGCAACTTTCCTAAAATAGGAACTTTCCTAAAATAGAACTTTCCTAAAAATGGCGGCTTTCCTACTATAAATTCTCTCCTAAATTAGAAACTTCCTCTAAATAGATTTCTATAACTAGAAATAAAGAGGCGATAAACTTACCAGAAATATCTACCAGAAGCTCACCTGAAAATCCCACCGGAAGAATTTACTGGTGACTGGTCGTCGAATAATCCAACAACTTGTCACGCGCAAAGAAATACTTTGACTTGATGAGAATAAAGGGAAGGGGTGCAACTCTTTATATAGAGAAGGGAAGGAAGGAAAATTTTCTAAACTTCCAATGTGGGACGAAGTTAAAAGAAATGATGGGCTTTAATTATAAAAAAAAAACAAATGGGCCATGCCCTAAGATCAAAGTTGTTACAATTCTCCCCCACTTAATTGGAATTCGCCCCTGAATTCGAATCATGAACCGACTTTCTAATACTATCAAAAAGAGCTCTAAATAGTCACAAATCCTTAAAATCTCGGTCGGTCATGCCTCTTGTTGGATCCGACTCTCCTATCCCAATTTTGACCAAACATAGTTGTCATCCCAAAACATCTTTTCTTGAACCTTTGTTGGTGGTATGACTCGTCGCTCCCTCTGAATATAACTGATACATCTCGATGAATACCAATAGCTCCAAACCTCCATGTGATGATAAAAAGGAATAAGATGTCTTCAACTTGAATTAACTCTGCTAGAAAGATGCTTGATCAGCTGCAAACACTCTGAACTAGGCGAACATCCCATATCAAATAAGATGAAAGTTTCTACACTAAACCTTAACTGATCTTAAACATTTTTTAAGTATACACTATAACCACAAAAGACAACATGCACAAACATAAGATCCCAAGGTGGAAAAAAAAATTACGTACCATCAGTCAGCTCCACCTTCTCCCTGTCTCCGGCTGCAAATACTCGTGAGGCGATGGCCTGACGCTTAGCTGGTGGTGGATTCTCTACACGTCCCCCCCTCGGGCACTCCTTGAAAATGTGACCAGGTTGGCCACAACCGTAACAATTTTTTGAAGCCGCTGCTAGTGTCGTTTGTGATGTACCATGTCCTGAACTAGTTCCATCAATTATCGTAAATCGACAATACTTGGCCACATGGCCTAACCGCCCACATGCAAAACACTTGACGCAGTCTCCAAAATGGTAGCGATGACAACGCGCACAACTGGGCCTTCCAGACTGATCTCCTTTCATGTTATGTGACTCTAAAGTCTTTTCTGACTTAGGTAGAGTTGCCTGGAAAAACTTTTGCTCCTCAACCAAACATGTTTCCAGAACCACAGCCTTCTTTATCAAGTCTTCCAAGCTGGTGTAAGTCACCATACTGCATCTGCTGCGAAGCTCAACTCGCATCCCATCTAAGAACCTTCTGATTAAATCCTCATCATCTATATTATTACCAGCAAACCTGCGAAGACGACTAAACTCCCTCTCATACTCCCTGACGCTCATGTCATCTTGTATCAAATGCTCGAAAGCAATCTTCTTCTGATGCAGAGCTTCCCTGGGAAAGTATTTCTTGTTGAAGGAATTGTAACATCCCGAGTTGTGATATATGGAAAGGCTTAAGATAATTGATTTGGCTACCTATGTCATCAAAGTGCACTTACCTTTTCGGGAGCACATCAATTTAGAACTCCAAAGTTAAGCGTGCTTGAGCTGGAGTAGTCTAAAGATGGGTGACCTATCGGGAAGTGATTCGCGATACCGTGTGAGTGAGGCCAAAGCACGGGGAAAGGTCATGTGATGATTGCAGGGTCAGTAAACAATGATTTCGAGCCTTGGAAAATTAACGCACTGACCGTTGATACGGGATGGGGCCCACGGGCCGAGAGAGCGGGCGTGGGTGGCCCATTAGCTGTGGACAGTCGGGGCGTTACAAGTGGTATCAGAGCTGGTTAGCCATCTCGGTTCTGACCCGAGAGGCGTCTTGAGACCTGTCGTGGGGCGCAACGAGGACGTTGCGTTCTTTGAGAGGGGGTGAATTGTAACATCCCGAGTTGTGATATATGGAAAGGCTTAAGATAATTGATTTGGCTACCTATGTCATCAAAGTGAACTTACCTTTTCGGGAGCACATCAATTTAGAACTCCAGAGTTAAGCGTGGTTGAGCTGGAGTAGTCTAAAGATGGGTGGCCTATCAGGAAGTGATTCGCGATACCGTGTGAGTGAGGCAAAAGCACGGGGAAAGGTCATGTGATGATTGCAGGGTCAGTAAACAATGATTTCGAGCCTTGGAAAATTAACGGACCGACCGTTGGAACAGGATGGGGCCCACGGGCCGATAGAGCGGGCGTGGGTGGCCCATTAGCTGTGGACGGTCGGGGCGTTACAGAATCACTATGTAATAAGCTTGATCTGGAACTATTATTTTGTGGAGAGTATCCATGAAGTTGAATCAATCCCAAAGGAGTTATGTTTAAGAAGTTATTCCACTTTCTAATCAGGATATTCATGTTTAGCCTGTTTGGACATATGGTAAGTTCTTGAAGCTTCTAATCAAACCAGGATGAATCACTACGTAAGAAGCTTGATTTGGAACCACTATTAAGTGGAGAGTATCCATAAAGTTGAATAAATCCCACATGAGTTATGTTTAATAAGTTATTCCACTTTCTAATCAGGATATCCATGTTTAGCCTGTTTGGACATATGGCAAGTTCTTCAAGCTTCTAATCAAACTAGGATGAATCACTATGTAAGAAGCTTGATTTGGAACCATTATTCAGTGTAGAGTATCCATGAAGTTGAATAAATCCCAAAGGAGTTATGTTTAAAAAGTTATTCCACTTTTTAATCAGGATTTCCATGTTTAGCCTGTTTGGACATATGGCAAGTTCTTCATGCTTCTAAACAAACCAAGATGAATCACTATGTAAGAAGCTTGATCTGAAACCATTATTCAGTGGAGAGGATCCATGAAGTTGAATCAATCCCAAAGGGGTTATGTTTAAGAAGTTATTCCACTTTCTAATCAGGATATCCATGTTTAGCCTGTTTGGACATATGACAAGTTCTTGTAGCTTCTAATAAAACCAGGATGAATCACTATGTAAGAAGCTTGATTTGGAACCATTATTCAGTGGAGAGTATCCATGAATTTGTATCAATCTCAAAGGAGTTATGTTTAAGAAGTTATTCCACTTTCTAATCAGGATATTCATGTTTAGCCTGTTTGGACATATGGTAAGTTCTTGAAGCTTCTAATCAAACCAGGATGATTAACTACGTAAGAAGCTTGATTTGGAACCATTATTCAGTGGAGAGTATCCATAAAGTTGAATGAATCCCAAAGGAGTTATGTTTAAGAAGTTATTCCACTTTCTAACCAGGATATCCATGTTTAGCCTGTTTGGACATATGACAAGTTCTTCAAGCTTCTAATCAAACTAGGATGAGTCACTATGTAACAAGCTTTATTTGGAACCATTATTCAGTGGAGAGTATCCATGAAGTTGAATAAATCCCAAAGGAGTTATGTTTAAGAAGTTATTCAACTTTCTCATCAGGATATCTATGTTTAGCCTGTTTGGACATATGGCAAGTTCTTCAAGCTCCTAATCAAACCAGGATGAATCACTATGTAAGAAGATTTATTTGGAACCATTATTCAGTGTAGAGTATCCATGAAGTTTCATAAATCCCAAAGGACTCATGTTTAAGAAGTTATTCCAATTTCTAATCAGGATATCCATGTTTAGCTTGTTTTGACATATGGCAAGTTCTGCAAGCTTCTAATCAAACCAGGATGAATTACTATGTAAGAAGCTTGATTTGGAACCATTAATCAGTGGAGAGTATCCATGAAGTTGAATCAATCCCAAAGGAGTTATGTTTAAGAAATTATTCCACTTTCTAATCAGGATATCCATGTTTAGCCTGTTTGGACATATGGCAAGTTCTTGAAGCTTCTAATCAAACCAGGATGAATCACTATGTAAGAAGCTTGATTTGGAACCATTATTCAGTGGAGAGTATCCATGAAGTTGAATAAATCCCAAATGAGTTATGTTGAAGAAGTTATTCCACTTTCTAATCAGGATATCCATGTTTAGCCTGTTTTGACATATGGCAAGTTCTGCAAGCTTGTAATCAAACCAGGATGAATTACTATGTAAGAAGCTTGTAACGTACTCCTAGGATGTTTCTCTGGATGGTATGGGATAGATCCTTGCAAGAACGAATCAAGGATTCAAGTTCTTCAAGGTATGTGAATCGAATGGTGACACAAGGGGCTGCGGAAAGGCTTCTTGATACTCCTAAGTGACTAGATCGGATATGACACACCGAGATAGACACTCTTAAGGGATTTTTTAGATATGACACACTAACAAAACTCTAGAACACACGAGACAACAAGAGAGCCGTCAAGAGAGAACTAGAGATAGAATAAAAGATGGATTGCTTCTTTAGGGTTTGGTCGAGACATATATATAGAGAGAGAGTAAGGAACACGCTCCTTAGTCTCGAAAAGAAAATAACATAAAGACCATAGTCTAAAACATAACATAAAGTAAAGCAATAACGTTGGTCCAAAATGTATAACCGAGATAAACTATGATGCATCAAACTAGGATATGTGTAAGGGAACTCATGGCCTCGTTAAAAACCTTGATTAGAAAACCCAGTGGGACAAAACTAATCAAGGGAAAAAGAGCACACACAAGAACCCTTGCCTAGATTATGATCAGCTTGGAGATGGAATGGCTTGAATGGTAATAAGTATGTCTCGGCTGAGAAAACCATCTCCAAGACTTTCTTCATGCTTCCATGAACTCTTAAGTACTTTCCCAATAGCTTCCTCAAGTTTCTTGGTTTGTGAACGAGTCATTGGTTCTTTGTGAATAGCTAGATCATATTTGTCTTTAATCTCCAAATCTTTATCAACTAGCTGGTCCATGATCATATCATCCCCTCCCTCTTGAAAAGGATTTGTCCTCAAATCTGGTTCATCTGCCACAAAAGGAATCAAGTCAGTAACATTGAAGCTATTACTCACATCATACTTACCTTGCAAGTCTAGTTTGTAGGCATTGTTGCTGATCTTCTTTATGACCTCAAAAGGTCCATCAATCCGCGGCATCAGCTTAGACTTCCTTTCATTAGGAAACCTCTCTTTCCTTAAGTGAACCCAAACTTGATCACCCACTTCAAAGATCATTTCACGCCTTCCTTTGTTAGCATGCTTAACATATTGCTTGGTTTTCTTTTCAATATTGAGCCTTGCTTGCTCATGAAGTTGTTTCACCATCTCAGCTTTCTTTTTGCCATCAACACTAACTCTGTCACACTCAGGTAAAGGTATAAGATCCAAAGGAGAGATGGGATTGAACCCATAAACAATTTCAAAAGGAGAAAACTTAGAAGCAGAATGCATAGCATGATTATATGCAAATTCACAATGAGGTAAACAATCTTCCCATGATTTCAAATTCTTCTTTATGAATGCACGCAAGAGTGTTCCTAGTGTTCTATTGACTACCTCAGTCTGCCCATCAGTTTGTGGATGACATGTAGTAGAGAACAAGAGCTTAGTACCTAGTTTAGACCAAAGAGTCTTCCAAAAATAACTAAGAAATTTAGTGTCTCTATCAGACACTATAGTCCTAGGCATGCCATGTAAACGCACAATCTCTTTAAAGAACAAGTTAGCAACATTCAAAGCATCATCAGTCTTGTGGCAAGCTATAAAATGAGCCATTTTGGAAAACCTATCAACAACAACAAAGATTGAATCCTTTCCGGTTCTAGTTCTAGGCAAGCCAACAATGAAATCCATAGAGATATCATTCCAAGGATGATGAGGAATAGGTAAAGGAGTATACAAACCATGTGACTGAACCTTTGACTTTGCTTGCTTACATGTTGCGCATCTCTCACAGATTCTTTCCACATCTCTCTTCATGCGTGGCCAAAAGAAATGATCCTGCAAGACTTTAAGAGTTTTAGCAACACCAAAATGTCCCATAAGACTTCCCCCATGGGATTCTCTAACAAATAAATCTCTCAAAGAACAGTTAGGAACACATAGACGATTATCATAGAAAAGAAATCCATCCTGTCTAAAGTAGTGTCCCACAGCAAACTTCTCACATGACCTATATGCATCCTTGAAATCAGAATCAGTGTCATACATTTCCTTAATTTGTTCAAAACCCAAAAGTTTAGCATCAAGAGTGTTTAAAAGAACATACCTTCGTGAGAGTGCATCAGCAACTATATTTTCCTTACCTTGTTTGTATTTGATTACATAAGGAAAGGTTTCTATAAACTCAACCCACCGAGCATGTCTTTTACTTAGCTTGTTTTGGCCTTTAAGATACTTGAGAGATTCATGATCCGTGTGTATAACAAACTCCTTGGGCCAGAGATAGTGCTGCCAAGTTTGCAAAGCTCTCACCAAAGCATACAACTCTTTATCATAAGTAGCATAGTTGAGAGTTGCTCCTCCAAGCTTCTCACTGAAGTATGCTATGGGTCTTTTCTCCTGCATCAATACAGCACCAATTCCAATTCCTGAGGCATCACATTCAATCTCAAAAGTTTTATTGAAGTCAGGAAGAGTGAGTAAAGGAGAGTTAGTAAGCTTCTCTTTTAGGCATTGAAATGCGGCTTCTTGTGTGTCTCCCCACTTGAATCCTACATCTTTCTTGATTACTTCAGTCAAGGGAGCTGCTATGGTACTGAAATCTCGTACAAACCTCCTATAGAACCCGGCAAGTCCATGGAAACTCCTTACTTCACTCACATTGGTAGGACTCGGCCAATCTTTAATAGCTTTGATCTTTTCTTGGTCCACCTTAACACCATCTGCACTCACAACAAAACCTAGGAAGACCAAGTTATCCGTACCAAAAGTACACTTTTTCAAGTTAGCATAGAGCTCTTCCTTTCTCAAGACATCAAGCACAGCCCTAAGATGTTCTATATGATCCTCATAACACTGGCTATACACAAGAATGTCATCAAAGTATACCACCACAAAGACACCAATGAATGATCTAAGAACATGATTCATCAATCTCATGAATGTACTAGGTGCATTAGTCAATACCAAAGGCATTACAAGCCATTCATACAAACCATGTTTAGTTTTAAATGCAGTTTTCCATTCATCTCCTTCTTTCATCCTAATTTGATGATAACCACTCTTAAGATCAATCTTAGAAAAGATGCAAGAACCATGTAATTAATCAAGCATATCATCTAATCTAGGAATAGGGTGTCGATACTTCACCGTGATATTGTTGATAGCTCTACAATCCACACACATTCTCCAGCTACCATCCTTCTTTGGTACAAGTAAGACAGGAACAGCACAAGGACTCATGCTCTCACGAATATGCCCCTTCTCCATTAGTTCCTCAACTTGTCTTTGCAAATCCTTTGTTTCTACTGGATTAGTTCTATAGGCAGGACGATTAGGAAGAGATGATCTGGGAACAAAGTCTATTTGATGCTCAATCCCACGGATAGGTGGAAGACCTATAGGATTCTCTTCTGGAAAACATCTTTATACTCCTGCAAAAGAGATTCATTCTCAGTCGGATATACCGGTTCAAGATTAGTCAAGCTTGAGATTGATTCCTTAGAAACAAGTAAGATTATAGTTTGTTTAGTATAAAACATCACAAAGGATCTCATCCTCATATCTACCAATAGCAATAGGGACCATAACTTGATTAGACACTCGCATATCTCCTTCTTCATTGAGCCATTGTAGTCGGTATGGTCTTGGATGCTTTCTAACTAGTAGACCCAACTTTGTAACCATGGTTTCACTAGCTTCATTGACAAAACTTCCTCCATCCACGATGATACTACAAACTTTCCCTTGGACTAGGCCCCTTGTGTAGAATAGGTTTTCTCGTTGCTCCAGTTCCTCGGCCTTGCTTTGGAGATTCAAAATCCTTCTCGCAACCATCAACCTTCCTTTCACTGGTTCTACTTCACTTTCTTCTTCAGATAGCTCAGGGCCAGTCCTTGCCTTGTCATCCTCAGACTCATACTCTCCATTCTCAAGAAGGATCATGACTCTTTTGTTGGTGCACTCGTTGGCATAATGTCCACGCCCTTGACACTTGAAGCATTTAACATCTAGCCCTTGAAGTACTGCCTTCAGTCTTTACCTTATCCTTATTGAAAATATTGATGGGTTTAGTCTCTTCTTTAGGTTGAATCTTGTTATCTTTCAAATGATTCAGCTTCTCTTCTTTTGATGGTTGATACTTAGCAATTCCATAGCTTCCTCGCGAGTGATGCTTCCTCTTAAGTTGTTGCTCCCCCAGAATAGCTTTGTGAAACATCTCCTCTATCTCAACATAATGCTGCATCTCCACACTATCTTGTATCTCACGGTTAAGTCCGCCAAGAAACCTTGCCATAGTAGCTTCTCTATCTTCCGAGACACCAGCTCTCAACATCAGTAGCTCCATGTCTTGATAGTATTCCTCTACTGTCCTTGATCCTTGGGTGAGTCTTCTCAACCTTTGATGAAGATCACGGTGATAGTGGGTTGGAACAAACCATTTACGCATAAGAGACTTCATTTCATGCCATGATTCAACCGGATATTCTTTATTAAGTCTTCTAGTAGTCACTAGCTGATCCCACCAGCTCAAGGCATAGTCATAGAACTCAGTTGCGGCAATATGAATCCTTTGAGCATTGGTGTAGTGTATACAATTGAATACAAGCTCTATCTTCTTCTCCCATTCAAGGTACGCATCCGGATCAACTTTGCCATGGAATGGAGGGATTTTGAGTTTTAAACCAGCAAGATCATCACGGTGAGGTCTCCTTCCTTCGGGTTCACGCCTCTGCCTTCTCCTACTACCTCTAGAAGATGAAGAAAACCCACTTCTTTCAGCTCGGTCTCGCTCATAGTAGTTGTCAGTTTCTTGAGATCCAGCATGCTCTTGTTGGGTATGAGTACGTCTGTTTCTTCTAATCTCATGACCATGTCCTTGACTAGTAGTAGCTTGTCTAATCTCTTCACGGATTTCTTTCAGACTATCCTTCATCATCTCGGTCATATTGGTTAGCATAGTCTGATTAAGTTGAGCAGTCATGGCTTCCATCAACAACTTGTTCTTTCTTACTAGCTCTGCTTCTTCATACGTGACATTACCCATTGGTACCTAAAACAAAGACGAAATCCACCAGTAAGGAGTTCCAACACAAATAAAAACACAAGATTAAACTCACTAGCAATATATGAAATCGATTTAGTTGATAGCCTAATAAGAACAAAAAATCCGCAAACAACTAGATCAAGAGATAAATGATTTTCAAAGGGTCTAAACACAAACACCTAGATCAATGATTTCAACACACAAACAAGTAGATCCGTGAACAATAAACACGAGAGTGATTACAACAAACAACAACACACAACAAAATACAAATCTAACAATGGTTTCGCGAAACAAGATGAAAAGATGAATCGACAAACAAGAGAAAACGAGAACTCCCCTTCCAGAGTTGCTCTGATACCACTTAATGTACTCCTAGGATGTTTCTCTGGATGGTATGGGATAGATCCTTGCAAGAACGAATCAAGGATTCAAGTTCTTCAAGGTATGTGAATCGAATGGTG
>MU108303.1:14448-29588 GCA_012274485.2 Sinapis alba
TCTAGACAGTCCTTGGTCCATCCAGGCAGTACGGATGGCTGATCGTATCAGCCTATCAGTACGTATGGGTCATTTTTCATGTACTGATGGGACCTGTCAAGACAGTCCATGGTCAGTTGAGTTATATCCTTCCATTCAGTACGGTTAAGGCTAATCATATCAGCCTATAAGTATGTATGGGTCAATTTTTCATGGCCTGATGGACAAGTCTGGACAGTCCTTGGTCTTTCCAGGCGGTACGGATGGCTGATCGTATCAGCCTATCAGTACGTATGGGTCATTTTTCATGTACTAATGGGAACAGTCCGGACAGTCCATGGTCCGTTGAGTTAAACCATTCCATTCAGTATGGTTAAGGCTGATCATATCAGCCTATCAGGACATATGGGTCGATTTTTCATGGCCTGATAGACCATTCTGGACAGTCCTTGGTCCATCCAGGCAGTACGGATGGCTGATCATATCAGCCATCAGTACGTATGGGTTATTTTTCATGTACTGATGGGACCAGTCTTGACAGTCCATGGTCCGTTGAGTTAAATCTTTCCATTCAGTACAGATAATGCTGATCATATCAGCCTATCAGTACGTATGGGTCGATTTTTTATGGCCTGATGGACCAGTCTGGACAGTCCTCGTCCATCCAGACAGTATGGATGGCTGATCGTATCAGTCTATCAGTACGTATGGGTCATTTTCATGTACTGTTGGGACCAGTCCGGACAGTCCATGGTCGGTTGAGTTAAATCCTTCTATTCAGTACTGACAAGGCTGATTATATCAGCCTATCAGTCCGTATTGGTTGTTTTTCATGGCCTGATGGAGCAGTCTGGACAGTCATTGGTCCATCCAGGCAGTACGGATGGCTGATCGTATCAGCCTATAAGTACTTATGGATGATCATATCAGCCTATCAGTACGTATGGGTGAGTTTTCATGTATTGATGGGACCAGTATGGACAGTCCATGGTCCGTTGAGTTTGTTGGTATGCCTCGAACCCAAGACCTCACCCTTCAACAACACTCCCACAGGACAAACTGTTACCAGTTGATCTGGGAATATAGAGGACTGGATCCCACTTCCAAAGGCTGAGACAGCCTTGAAGGCAGATGGGTGTGGAAAGGCAGTTTCATGGGCATTGAAGGGGGAACTGATGCACGACCCTTGGGTAGTGTTTGATCATGGATGAACACATCCTAGGATTCCTATACATCTTGGTATTACACAAAAATTGTTAGGAGAGAAGGGAGAAGGCCGTACTTCACTCTCAAAGGCATGAACATCCTTGAAGGCGGATGCAGTGCAGAAACTGGTTCCATAGAAGTTCCGTGGAAGGGATGATGGTAACGACCCATGATTGGATATTATCAATACTGGAACTATGTGATAAGGGCTTGATGGAGGCGTTCTTGCCGGAGCATGGTCGCTCCTGGTAAGGAAGGTAGTCCTTGGCTTTTGGCCAGACTGATTGTCGTCAGGATTTAATAGTTGCCGAAGGAATTGTTGAATTCTGATCATGGATTCCTCTTAGTGGGGATTTATCATGAATTTAGATGAATTTTAATTAGTGTTTAGGGATTTATTTGATGATGTCACCTTTTGACCGGTTGGACTGATCATGATCGGAATCCATATGGACTGGGTCGGTTCATTGGATTCTGATTATGGGAATCTCTTAGTGGAGATTTATCAGGAGTTTTCATGAATTTTAATTAATTTTTGGAGAAGGTTTGCTTGAGGTCAAAATTGCACCTGAGGGTATATTGAGATCAGATCCTTGTGTTAGGTTATCTGATCATATGCTTGTGTGCTGAGATGTTTTTGTCACTTTTGATATTTATCATAAGGAATGTGAGTTATGAACCTTGGCGTTGGTAAGCTATGTGCAAAGCATTGGCTGAGAGCCATGAAGAAGAGTACTAGTATTGTGCTGGGCGTACTTGTGTAAGGAAGGCCGTTAGTGATCTGATCCTGGGTTAGTAAGGAAGACCTGATACTTGTTTGATGGATCACGGTGTCTGGGCTAAGTGATCAAAGGATGCATCGGTTGTATGAAGAAGACTGATCGGCTCTAGTGGGACATAGTTCCATGGCCGGTTAGGTATGTGTGAAGACTCATCAGTTCTGAGTTATGTAGGGTGGTTGGTTATTGACTTGGATCTGGTGAGCATTGTTAGTCCTTGAGATGAACTTGTTATTGTATCCTACAAAGGATGTTGAGGGATGCATGAGCCGAGAAGAGCTATATGCATGTCATTTACCATTGAAGACTTCCCAAAGGTTGCTTGGTCAGTGGGGGTGGTTGGTTGAATGACTAAGTACCTAGGGGAGATTTATGCAGGTATATGAGAGCTGTGTTGGGGATAGATTACATCTACCCACATAGGCCCATTTAGGCATGAACTCGGCCCCGTATCAGTAAGGAAGTCGGCCCATGAAGCCCATCGAACCGACTTTGACAATAATAGGGAGCATATATAAAGAAGAAGGTCGTGATGAAGGGAGATAGAGAAAAACACAGATACTTCAAGGGCAAACCTAGAACTAGGGTTTTCATTAATCTTTCTTTGTTCTTACCTTGTTCTTCATCAAACATCCCAATTTTCATCAATAAACTCCTTCATTTGTTCTCTAAATCGTCTCTTTGATAAACCCATCATCGAAACCGATCACCGATCTAGGGTTACCGATTTCGGATTCAACAATTGGCGCCGTCTGTGGGGACTTCAAAAAGTAACGATCAAGAACATCAATCAGGACGATGACAGGATCTCCAACGAACCAAGTAGGTCAACAGCCAGTCGACCTAAATACCGTCTTGGCTTCTCTCGCCGCCGTCGTTCAAAGACTCGATCAGCAAGATGCCGCTAATAAGGCGACTCAAGAACGTATCAAGGCAATCGCCGCCGCTTGCCTACCTCCTGCACAAGCAGACAACCAAGATCCGGATAGTGCCAACGACGTTTGTTCCAAACCACAATGCGGGATCTAGCAGCCAATCAAGCAACCAACGAAGAACTTCTACATCTTCAAGGAACGATTAAAGACATGTCGTCCAAAATCCATCAAGCCACGAGTTTCGCACCAGAAATCAATTGAGTCTTGGAAGCAACTCAAAAAACTCCGTTCACCAAGAAGATCACCGAAGTCCGAGTACGACATCAGGACAAACTCCGGATACCGTCTTTCCGCGGAGACTCTGACCCCAGTGACCATATGACCAGCTTTAGCATTGCTATGGGTCGAGCTTATTTCTCCACGGAAGAATGAGATGCCCGTTACTGTCAACTCTTCGTCGAAAGTTTAGCAGGACCGGCCCTCACATGGTTCTCTCGGCTAACGGAAGACTCCATCAGAACCCTTAAGGAACTTTCTACCGAGTTCCTCAAGCATTATTCCTTGTATATTGGCCAAGGGGCCTCAGCGACCGACTTGTGGAAAATTTCTCAAGGACAAAAAGAATCCCTTCATGACTTCATGGAACGATTCAAGAACCTTGTCTCCAAAGTCGACGTTCCGGATAAAACCGCAGTAGAGGATTTACGTAACGCATTATGGATTAGGTTGTACTTCCGCTCTGACCTCTACACAAATAGTACAATTACCCTAGAAGACGCGCCCAATAGGGCAAACTGCTTCATCCGAATGGAGGAAGATAACGCGGCTTACACCGCAAAGCAAAACGCGTTGAAGGCTCAGTTGACACCAAAAGCGACGACTACCTACCAGGAACCTCGTCAGCATCAACCTAACAAGAAGAAAGGAAAAGTCTTCTCGGCAACTAAGGAACCCGATGCCCCCCCCCCTCCACACCGACAACCGAGAGACCATGGAACATGTGGGACAGAAATCTGGACGGGAAGACCCTAACATATGATGAAACCAAGTTCTGCACTTACCACAAAGCCAAAGGCCACGACAGTAAGGAAGTGCAAGCAACTTGCAGAAGCCCTATTCTCGGGATTCAAAAGCGGTTCCGTCACACCTGACCCACCGAAGTCAAAACAAAATAGAAAGAAAGGGAGCTGGACAAAAAACCGACAAGCTAACGCCAAGAAACAAGAATCTAACCAAGCAGTCCACCCCGACGATCAGGACGCAGCTGCTCTACCCCGACACCGTGACGATACCGACACGGAAGATGAAAGACCGCAAGTAGCTCGGCGGATTAACCTTATCTCAGCGGTCCCCTCAACTTCTTTTTTCACTGAAAACAAAGATAACCCGGATCACCAAGATCATCTTCAGCGTAAGCGCTCTATACCCGACTTGCGCGATGTTCTCCTTGGAGTAAAAAATCGTAGCCTTCAGAGATCAAAAACAACCAGGATCTACGAGATCATCTTCAGCGCAAACGTTCTACAACCGACTTGCGAGATGTTCTCCTTCGGAGCAAAAAATCATAACCATCAGAGGTCAACGACAGCTACGACCTCCGAGAACATTTGTAGCACACTCGTTCTGCAATTCATCTACGAGATTTTCTCCTTCCAAGCAAGAAACCAAAGTTTTCAGAGGACGATCTCCGAAAGAAACTTACCCGCAAGAAGAGTACCTCAACACCTGACCTGCGGGAGACACTATCTGACAAGCGCCCTAGCATTTTTCGCCGAATTAACGTAATTCACGGTGGATCACCCTTGTGCAACTATTCAGTAAAATCAATAAAAGAGTACCAACGCAGAGCCATAACCACCCGACGATGGCCTACGAATCATGAAGGAGAAACCTCTATAACGTTTTCTGAAGGGGACCTCACCGACATAGATCAGCCACACAATGATCCGTTGCTAGTCGAATTGCAAATCGGCACTTGCGAGGTCACACGGGTACTCATCGACACCGGAAGATCGGTTGACCTTATCTTCTGGTAGAACTTGGAAAAAATGATGGTGGATCTCAAGGACATCAAGCCATCGTCGAGAGCCCTTACCGGTTTCAACGGCTCGTCGACACACTTATTGGGAACCATCCGCCTTAACGTCTTTGCCGGAGGAATAAGTAAACTCGTTAAATTCTCCGTCATTGACACCAAAACACAGTATAACGCGATCCTGGGTACCCCATGGCTATAGGTCGTACTTCCGCTCTGACCTCTACAATCACCCTAGAAGACGCGCTCAATAGGGCAAACTGCTTCATCCGAATGGAGGAAGATAACGCGGCTTACACCGCAAAGCAAAACGCGTTGAAGGCTCAGTTGACACCAAAAGCGATGACTACCTACCAGGAACCTCGTCAGCATCAACCTAACGAGAAGAAAGGAAAAGTCTTCTCGGCAACTAAGGAACCCGATGCCCCCCCCCCTCCACACCGACAACCGAGAGACCATGGAACATGTGGGACAGAACTCTGGACGGGAAGCCCCTAACATATGATGAAACCAAGTTCTGCACTTACCACAAAGCCAAAGGCCACGACAGTAAGGAAGTGCAAGCAACTTGCAGAAGCCCTATTCTCGGCATTCAAAAGCGGTGCCGTCACACCTGACCCACCGAAGTCAAAACAAAATAGAAAGAAAGGGATCTGGACAAAAAACCAACAAGCTAACGCCAAGAAACAAGAATCTAACCAAGCAGTCCACCCCGACGATCAGGACGCAGCTGCTCCACCCCGACACCGTGACGATACCGACACGGAAGATGAAAGACCGCAAGTAGCTCGGTGGATTAACCTTATCTCAGCGGTCCCCTCAACTTCTTTTCTCACTGAAAACGAAGATAACCCGGATCACCGAGATCATCTTCAGCGTAAGTGCTCTACACCCGACTTGCGCGATGTTCTCCTTCGGAGTAAAAAATCGTAGCCTTCAGAGATCAAAAACAACCAGGATCTACGAGATCATCTTCAGCGCAAACGTTCTACAACCGACTTGCAAGATGTTCTCCTTCGGAGCAAAAAATCATAACCATCAGAGGTCAACGACAGCTATGACCTCCGAGAACATTTGTAGCACGCTCGTTCTGCAATTCATCTACGAGATTTTCTCCTTCCAAGCAAGAAACCAAAGTTTTCGGAGGACGATCTCCGAAAGAAACTTACCCGCAAGAAGAGTACCTCAACACCTGACCTGCGGGAGACACTATCTGACAAGCGCCCTAGCATTTTTCGCCGAATTAACGTAATTCACGGTGGATCACCCCTGTGCAACGATTCAGTAAAATCAATAAAAAGTACTAACGCAGAGCCATAACCACCCGACGATGGCCGACGAATCATGAAGGAGAAACCTCTATAACGTTTTCTGAAGGGAACCTCACCGACATAGATCAGCCACACAATGATCCGTTGCTAGTCAAATTGCAAATCGGCACTTGCGAGGTCACACGGGTACTCATCGACACCGGAAGATCGGTTGACCTTATCTTCTGGCAGAACTTGGAAAAAATGATGGTGGATCTCAAGGACATCAAGCCATCGTCGAGATCCCTTACCGGTTTCAACGGCTCGTCGACACACTTATTGGGAACCATCCGCCTTAACGTCTTTGCCGGAGGAATAAGTAAACTCGTTAAATTCTCCGTCATTGACACCAAAGCACAGTATAACGCGATCCTGGGTACCCCATGGCTTCACATGATGAAAGCAATCCCGTCAACATACCATCAATGTGTAAAGTTTCCTACAAGGGAAGGTACCGTGTTCACGCTTAAAGGGAACCAACTCCTTGCACGAAGCATGTTGATCTCGGATTTCAAAAGTCAGCAGGTCACTTTCCTCGTCGAACGAGAGAAGAAATTATCACCGCAAAAAGAGGAAACGATCCAAGTCGCATTGATCCTGATCATCCTAACAGAACCGTCGGAATTGGTTCCGAACTAAGTATCGACCTCACAACCGAGTTAACCACCTTCCTTCGTGCAAACAAATCAATGTTTGCCTGGACAACAGCCGACATGCTTGGTATTGACCCGACTATCATGGCCCACCGACTCAACGTCGACCCGACGTACAAACCCATCAAGCAAAAGCGACGAAAACTCGGTCCTAAAAGAGCTAAAGCCGTCAACAACAAAGTCGACAGACTTTTAGGGGCGGGGTCCATTGCCGAGGTCAAATATCCGGATTGGCTGGCCAACCCGGTCGTAGTTAAAAAGAAGAATGGGAAATGGAGGGTGTGCATCGATTTTACCGATTTGAATAAGGCATGTCCAAAGGATAGTTTCCCTTTGCCTCATATCGATCAGATGGTGGAGTCCACGGCCGGAAACGAGCTCCTTTCGTTCATGGACGCCTTCTCAGGCTACAATCAGATTATGATGCATTCGGACGATCGCGAGAAGACGTCATTCATAACGGATCGCAGAACATATTGCTACCGAGTTATGCCATTTGGACTCAAGAACGCATGAACCACCTATCAACGACTCGTTAACAAGATGTTCGCCGACAAGTTAGGAGTTACTATGGAAGTCTATATCGATGACATGCTGGTCAAATCGCTTGTCGCCAAAGACCATATCCAACACCTGTGTGAGTGTTTCGATACCGTAAACAAGTACGTGATGAAGCTAAACTCGGCAAAGTGCACTTTTGGAGTTACTTCAGGCGAATTTCTTGGCTATATTGTGACAAAATGAGGGATATAAGCAAATCCGAAGAAAATCTTCGCGGTTTTAGACTTACCCGATCCCAAAACATTGCGGGAAATTCAGCGTCTTACCGGACGAGTTACGGCACTTAACCGTTTCATCTCCAAGTCCACCGATAAGTGTCTCCCTTTCTACGAGCTGTTGCGTGGAAATAAGAGATTCCTCTGGGATGAGGTATGTGAACAGGCTTTCGCAGCATTAAAACAGTACTTAACGACTCCCCCGGTGTTGGTGAAACCAGATGCAGGCGACACTTTGTGTCTTTACATCGCAGTCTCCTCTTCAGCAGTGACCAGAGTTCTTATAAAGGAAGACCGAGGAGAACAACATCCTATCTTCTATACCAGTAAGTGTCTCACCGATGCCGAGACGAGATACCCCACCCTCGAGAGGATGGCCCTCGCCGTAGTCACATCGGCAAGGAAACTGCGGCCTTACTTCCAATCCCACTCCGTCGTCGTTCTCACCGACTTACCTTTGTGAACCATACTCCAGAATGCTAACCAGTCGGGGAGACTTTCTAAGTGGGCTATCGAACTCAGCGAATACGACATCTCGTATAAAAGCAGGCCCGCAATAAAGGCTCAAGTCTTGGCCGATTTCATCGTCGAAATCCCACCTGATCAAGCAGCCGACCTCGATATCCCGGTAAAAAGTTGGATCTTGCACGTCGATGGAGCATCATCCAACAAAGGATCAGGAATAGGTGTTCATCTCCAATCACCCANCCAGAATGCTAACCAGTCGGGGAGACTTTCTAAGTGGGCTATCGAACTCAGCGAATACGACATCTCGTATAAAAGCAGGCCCGCAATAAAGGCTCAAGTCTTGGCCGATTTCATCGTCGAAATCCCACCTGATCAAGCAGCCGACCTCGATATCCCGGTAAAAAGTTGGATCTTGCACGTCGATGGAGCATCATCCAACAAAGGATCAGGAATAGGTGTTCATCTCCAATCACCCATCGGAGAACTCATCGAGCAGTCATTCCGAGTCGGCTTCGCATCAAACAATGAAACTGAGTACGAAGCATTAATCGCCGGACTTCGTTTAGCTAAAGTAGTGGGGGCAAAGCGATTACAAGCCTTCTGCGATTCTCAACTCGTCGCCAGTCAGTGTAGTGGTGACTATGAAGCTAAAAACGAGAGAATGGATGCGTATCTCGGTGTCGTCAGAAAGTTGACCTCAGAATTCGATCACTTTGAACTCGTCAAGGTCCCCAGAAAAGACAACTGATTCGCAGACGCGTTAGCCGCATTGGGAAGCAATCAGAGAGAACAGGTCAGACGGACGATCCCCATCAACATAGTTGAAAACCCGAGTATTTCGTTGCCAGTGGGTAAAGAAGTCCTCGCCATCTCTTCCACTCTCGCCGGGATCGCATAATCGACAACCCAAAACGTAGATTGGCGAACCCCCTTCCTGGATTATCTAGACAAAGGGATATTTCCGGAAGATAAGTGGGAATCCCGTCGAATCAAAGTAAAAAGCTCCAATTACGTTTCTATCGACGGCAAGTTACATCGATGGACCGCGAACAAAGTACTTCTTACCTGCGTCGGAAAGGAAGAAGAAGAACTCATTATGATCGAGACCCATGAAGGGGAAGGAGGCAATCACAGTGGAGGCAGGGCTCTCGCGCTAAAACTTAAATCTCAAGGGCATTATGGGCCCACTATGGTCACGGACTGGGAGGAGTATGCGTCACGATGCGAAAAATGCCAACGACACGCGCCCAACATTCACTCACCAACCGAGTTGCTAAAAACCTCCGTTGCCCCATATCCATTCATGCGATGGGCAATGGACATAGTCGGCCCTTTACCGAGTTCTAGACAAAGGCGTTTCTTACTCGTTTTAACCGATTATTTCAAAAAATGGATTGAAGCTAAAGCCTACGTCCAAATCACCGAGAACGAGGTTCAGAGTTTCGTTAGGAAGTACATCATATGCCGCCATGGACTTCCTTACGAAATAGTCACCGACAACGGATCTCAGTTCACGTCGAACAAATTCTGGGAATTCTGCGATAAATGTAGAATTTGCCTCAGCTTCTCTACCCCGCGATATTCTCAAGGAAACGGTCAGGCCGAAGCAACCAACAAAACTATCATCGACGGGATCAAAAAAAGACTAGATCTCAAAAAGGGGCACTGGTCTGACGAGTTGGATGGAGTACTCTGGTCTCATCGAACTACACCTCGGAGCGCAACATGAAAGACACCATTCTCACTCACTTATGGAGTCAAAGCAATGGCCCCTGCCGAAGTCAATGTCACCAGTCTCAGGAGGTTAAAGATGCCTCGAAACGTAGCCTTGAATCACGAAATGATAATCAACGCCCTAGATCAACTCGAAGAACGACGAGATCAAGATTTATTACGGATTCAGAACTATCAACTTCTTGCCCAGTCCTATTACAACAAGAAAGTGAGGTCTCGACCATTGCAACTCGGTACAAACTGGGAAGGCCCATAGAAAATAACACACATGGTCAAACCGAGATTTTACCGACTCGAGACGTGTTCCGGGGAACAGATCCCACGCTCTTGGAACTCGATCAACCTGAAGGCTACCTCGGTGCTTGAGGAGAAGAAGAAAGAACTACGAGTGACTTGATCCCATCTCGGGTACGTAGGCAGCCTCTAATCGGGTTCCGTCACAAAAACAAAAAAGGAACTACGGGTGACTTGATCCCATCTCGGGTACGTAAGCAGCCCTTAATCGGGTTCAGTCACAAAAAAAAAATGTATGTATAAACCTCTTTTACTTGAATCACGACTTGGCCCAGTCTGATCATTTAAAACAAATATATAAATTGATTTGTATTCCTAAAACAGGGCTTCCGTGGCAATTATACCACTTGAAGATCATACTACGATGTGAGATTGAAGTCGGTATTAAAACCACAGTAGACAAACATGTCGAATGGATTTACTTAAGTCGAATGATGAGCCGACATCACAGTAGGCTATAAAAAGGAAAAATTTGCTCGGTAACTTAAAACAGTTAGCTAAGTACGTTTTTTCCTATTTAACAATATAAACGATGTCGGCATATTTGACGAAATAAAGTCCTATTCGTTTATTCGGCAAAAATTACTCAGTCCCTACGTCGCTAGGACTGGTTCTTAAAACAGACCATCGTTCGAAGTCGGATTAAAAATGATAACCATAAAGGCCATACTCGGCAAGGTGGTTAAATAGATAAAAAGCCGTACTTGGCCAAAGTTGTTACATTAAGAAAAAAAAAAGAAAGGAGATTACAACAACAAAACAAAAGTACAAGGCTTTTTAATCTCGGAGATCTTCAATGTCTTGAGGAGAGAAGGCCGTCATGTTGGAACCATGTTCGTCGAGACTAATCGGATGAAGATCTATATCGGAGGCATCTACGACCTCCATCTTCTGTAGCTCTTCCAGGAAGTAGGCTTCATCAATCTTCGCCTTCTGAAGAACCTCGTCCATAGATAGACCTTGTGACTGGATTTTCTCCAGACCTTCTCGTGTCCCCTTTTCCTGCGCGTAAAGAGCAAACTTCGATTGGATCTCGGATTGTTCCCCAATGAACTGACCCATCTTCTCGTACGTTGGCATCACTTGCTGTCTCAAAACAGACAACTCGCGACCTCTATTTCCTCACTTCATGCTCTCGCGACCTCTATTTCCTCACTTGTCGTCATCTCGAAGTTTAGAGAGAGCTCAGACTTCTCTTGCTCCAAACTGAGCCAGCGATAGTCGAGAAGATCCTTTTGAGCCTTCGGAGTCTCCAACTCCGCAGATAGAAGCTCGATACGAGATCTCTCAAGGTCGGCTTCATTCAAGGCTTCACTTTTCTCAGCGGCTAGGGCCTCGATCTGTCCCTCATAAGAACTGCACTTGTACGCCAACTCGGCGATCTCTTTCCTCTTCTTCTTCAGAGACCCGGTTTTGACCACCAATGAAGCTTCTTGCACTTTGAGCTTCACCTCGTAGTCTCTCACCATGAGATTGGCATTCCCGAAGAACTGGAGAACGAGAATCAATTAGAGAATATCACAGCATAAAGGAAATTCGGTAAATGAACACTTACTATGGCGCCGGCTCGAGTCATTTCCCGATATTGGCTATCCTGATGGAGTTGATCCAATCCCGGCATGCCCCGCTTCTTAAGCTTAATTTGGCAAAAGAGACGCGCCGGTGCTTCATGGTCTTCAATGAACGGGACATCAATTGACCGATTTTTAAAGTTAATAACGTGGGGGTACTCCACCTCCTCACCATACGAAATCTGAGAAGGCTCTTGATGCTGATCCCCTTGCACGATGTACTCTAGTGGAGGATTAGCTGGATGCTCTTCCATCGGCATCTCGATAGCAGTCGTTATTTCAGCTTCGCCGACAAGGTCGGTCGGGGTATTAGCTTCGAGAGTCGGATTTTGGTCCCCTTGATCACCACCAAGGTGATCTTCTGGTACTTCAGGAGGAGGAGGAGGAGATCGGATAGGGGTCACGCGAGAAGGTTCAATGCGTGTACTGGACGAGTCCCTCCTTCGCTTGTTTGGCCTGCTAACGTCGGCAGAACCCCTACCATGCTCAGGGGTACCAATCGTGTCAGCATACGATGGCAGGGCAGACAGGTTCAATTTTCCCATTGATCTTTGTCGGGATCGCACAGGGATTACAGTTGGGATCTCGGCTATATGAGAAGAAAGTCGTCAGATTTAAAGAAGATTAACAAAAAGGAAATCTGAAAGAATGATCAAAAGAATTGTTACCTCGGTTGATTCTATTTAAAGCGGCCTGGATACGAGCTTCGCTGATATCTGGCCAATGCTGATGACTCAACGTCCTGATGGCTTAAACTTCCTCGAGAAAAGATTGGGAGCCGCCTTGTGACCACTTACTGAGACGATCTGCAAAAAACGAAAAGAGATGAAGTAGATCAGTAGAAGTGCTGTAATTCGATTCGAAGTCGTACCGATATTGGAATTGAAATATCTGTTAAGGATTATCGTGGGATCTTCGAAGGATGCTTCACTGATATTCACGTAGAAATAACGGTGGTTCCAGAAGTTCACTTTGGACGGCTTCCCGGTGATCACGTTGTACTTGGGGACCATCTTCCCATAAAAAATCCAGTCTTCGCGGTGATACTCGGTGTCATGAGTTCTTCGAAAAGACGGACCAACATCTTTATTCCTAACTCGGCTGCAAGAACCGTCAAGGTCACCAGGATTCTGATTCCATTCGCGGTGTACTGCCCAAGGGCTATTTTCCGACGATTGTAGTAGGTTGTTAGGAATTCAGGAAGAGGCCACCTGAGTGAAGAATTGACAAACCACGACTCGTATACGCAGGCGTATCCTGAAGGCGGAGTCCATGGCTGCTGATGATCCGCAGGGATCAAGAACGAGAACCCGGCAGGCGGATTCGTTTGGAAAATAAGCCTCCGGACGGTTTTAAATGTAGATTTGGTGGGGAAGTGGTTCGCCCAGTTTTGCTTCTTCTTGGCGCTAAGGGTTCGCTCCTGTTCCGGATCTATCTCCTTGTCAAACTTGAAGTCGGTCCCAGTCCACCTCATTGGTAGGAAGTCGGCTAAAGAAAAGTTCACCTCCTTCTCGGTTGTGGTCTTGTCCTTAGTAACCGAATCGGCATCTGCACTAATCGGCTGCTCCGCCTGGAGTTCGTTTTCCTGCTCTACATCGTCGGCAGGAGTGTGACCTGTTGTTTCTCGGTCTTCCATTTCTAAACTAAATCTGACGATGTCACGTTCGACGCTATCCAGCGAAGCTAAATCTGCAGACGTCGGCCGTGGGTGATCCATTCCCCCAAGAATTACCACTCTCGGCCTCCGTATCAACGGAGAACCAGTGATCTCCGAGTCAGAGTCGGCGGCGATCGCTTTACCTTTCAGGGAACACCGGCGGATCGGAGAAGACATTTTCACCGGAATACAAGTATCTAGAGAGAGAAAGAAGAGAGAAGGCAGAGAAATCTGAGAAATACCTTTTGAAGATAAGCAGCAGGAGGATGCGGAAACAAACATTGAGGGGAACTTCTATAGATATCTCGGTGCGGAAGACGAGCAGTAGTCATGATTAGGTCTAGAACCCTATAGATTGTGACACGTGTCCCACTATCTCCGAATCTCGAGAGTATTACCTACTTTGAGCGACACGAAGTGGGAGGTGTGGGCTCGAGAAATAATAATATTAAATATAGATCGGAGACCAAGAACGAGATTGATGCTCAAACGAAAGGAAGTCGGAGACAGTCTACTACTACAAATCTACCGAGAACA
Source organism: Sinapis alba (assembly GCA_012274485.2). Taxonomy (NCBI): domain Eukaryota; kingdom Viridiplantae; phylum Streptophyta; class Magnoliopsida; order Brassicales; family Brassicaceae; genus Sinapis; species Sinapis alba. The sequence goes on from MU108303.1 coordinate 28,323, forward strand.
CGGATGACCGAGATCACGCCTTAAATTGACCCGATTAAAGAACTTCACCGAATAAACAGCCGTGACAGTATTTTCGATGAACTGGGGGGACTTATTGTTGGGGATAGATTACATCTACCCACATAGGCCGATTTAGGCATGAACTCGGCCCAGTATCAGTAAGGAAGTCGGCCCATGAAGCCCGTCGAACCGACTTTGACAATAATAGGGAGCATATATAAAGAAGAAGGTCGGGATGAAGGAGATAGAGAAAAATACAGATACTTCATGGGCAAGCCTAGAACTAGGGTTTTCATTACTCTTTCTTTATTCTTACCTTGTTCTTCAGCAAACATCCCGATTTTCATCAATAAACTCCTTGATTTGTTCTCTAAATCTTTTCTTTGATAAACCCACCATCGAAATTGATCACCGATCTAGGGTTACCAATTTCAGATTCAACAAGCTCGACGAGTAGACGGGGAGCTGGGCAAAGCTACCTCGCAGCTGGATCTGATGGACGAGAGCAAGAGGAAGCTCAAGTGAAGTGGTTCATCTCAGCGGAGCTGGACGAACTAGCTGAATAATCTGGGGACAGCTAAGACAATGAGCTAACAAGCTTCGTGGATGTGGCCAAGGTAAGATCTAGCAATTCTTGCATAGCTCTAGATAGAATGGTTCAGGGGGACGGAACCTCGGAACTGGTATGACTTGGTTTAGGTAGGATCGACGTTTGAGCTAGCTGGTAGTTGAGAGTACTAACCTTTAGCTGAGGTGATTCGACCGGACCAGTATTAGACTGGAGTTAGTCCAATGGTTAAGTAGAGAATAGTCCGCTGTGTATAAGTTGAAATGATCTAAGATAGGGAACGACTAAGCTATTCTTTAGCTAAGGTCTAAGTAAACTCTCGCCTTAAGGGAAAACTATAAAGGAAAGGTTGAAAAATTAAGAGGTTCGGTCTTGGAATGGACCGAGCGACGTGAGGCATCGACCACGGCCTAGTCGGCCGGGTCGGGGTCTTACAAGTTGGTATCAGAGCATGCTTGATCCTGTTAAGGACAGTGCTCGAAGATGTTGAGTTCCAGATCGAAATTATTTCTGAAAACTGAGACAACTTGGAACATTAGCTGTGGTGAGCCAAGTGATAGTTGAGGTAAGATTGGGTTTCATGCTTGTGAACGGGGAAGTTCCAAGATGAGCCGGCTTAGCCAAGATGCACTCTCCAAGGGCAATACCCTGAAAACAGAAAGGTTAGTTATCTAGTTATTTGGAAGTAATAGACGGAA
>MU108304.1:0-29962 GCA_012274485.2 Sinapis alba
ATAACAGGTTTGGCCATCAAAATTAGAAAATTAGTTTAACTTAATTATTTTTGAGCGAATGCGTCAGCTCAGTTTATGACTGCTTTTAGCGGACCAAAGGAAGCGACATAAAGACATCCGACTCAACAATTCAACTTGTTGGACTAATTACTGGGCCTGACGAGACAAAACCCATTAAAATAAAATGACCTAGGACAAAGTTGGACGCATGTCATCTATATAAGGAGAGGAGGAAGCAACAAGAAGGAAATCCGAACATTTACATACATACATGACGGCTATAATTAGAATTTACTTTTTTTACATTCTTGCCAATTTGTACTTTCCCGGCCAGATCTCTGAGCTTCGGTTCGTTTTTACTGTTTGTTTCCTTATTTGTAACTGACAAATCTTTCCGATCAATAGAAAACTCTTTCGAAATAACCCACCGATGAATTTTGTCTCTCTTACTGAAATTCGACTAAACTCGGTACAAACAGTTATTGTTCACCGTGGGAGAGACCGAAGTAGCGTCAACACATATCAAAATGACTCTCGAAGACTCAACCTTCGGCGAACTGCTAGAACTTACGCATGTCGCCGCAGCACCAACCACGTCGGAGTTCATGAACACTGCCATGACTCGTCTCCTCCAACATAAAGAAGCTTAAAAAGCGACAACTGAGCAACTTGCTGCCTTAGCCGCTGTCCTCTCTCCTCCGACTGGTCACACAAGTAATCCTCCAACCATACGAAGACAGCTCTTCCACATCGACTGTACGGTCGCAACTGAAGAACCGACAGGCGAAACCTCTAACCCGACTGTCGAATGAGCAGTAAAAAACTCTAACGGCCCATATCTAGTGATCATCAAAGAAATCGCCGAGCTTAAGCTCTCGCTTCAAGACATTCACTCCAAAATCTACCACGTCATGACTTCTGCCCCTCAAATTGAATGGGTTCTTGCGGCAACCCTCAATACTCTCTTTTCCCCGCGAATAAGCGATGTGCGGCTCTGATCGACGAAAAAGTTATGTCTTCCGTCTTTTGCTGGCAATTCTTATCCAGCCGATCATGTGACGTCATTCAACATAGCGATGGGAAGGGAAAATGTCTCTGATGAAGAGAAGGATGCTAGTTTCTGTCAGCTTTTTGTCAAAAGCCTCGAAGGACCGCCCTAAACTGGTTTTCTTGGCTATTCGAGAACTCTATCAACAGTTTCCAAAACATTTTGACTGCCTTTCTCAAACACTACATCATGTTCACCCGTCACGAAGCCACCGCCTCCGACCTGTGGAACATATCCTAGTTCCAAGGACAGAGCCTCTGCGACTTCATGGAAAAATTCAAGGCCATCGTCTCCAAAGTCATTGTCCATGATATATTCACGGTGAACGCATTGACGAACACTATCTAAGTGCACTCAAAGTTCCGCGATGATCTCTATCGACACCCAACATCGTCCCTCCAGGATGCTATCGCTCGATCTAATAACTTTATCCACATGGAAGAAGATACTCGAGCGGTAATAAGCAAGCAGAATGCCAAAAAGCAGGCAACCCCCAAAGCTGCTGAAACACGCCAAGAGCCGTGACAACATTCTTCTGGCGACAAACCAGACTGGAAGAAGGGTTTCATTTATGTCGTCAATGAGGACGAATTCCCAGGTTTTATAGTAGTAGTTTGTGAAAAAGGGTGGAACCACTAGGACATGGACGCCGAGCAATAGTCGCAGACTCCATTCGGGCCCTTGAGCTCGAGCTCAATCGACCTCAAAAAGTACTGTGAGTATCACAAGGTCAAGGGGAATGACAAGAAGGAGTGCAAGCAACTCTGCGAAGTCTTACTAGTATCCTTCAACAGCGGTGTAATGATCCTCACAAACACATGAATTTTGGTCGAGAATAATCTCGCTCGACCAGTTTGGAATTGGTTTGACAAGAATTAAAAATAAAAATCAACCCAGTGAATTAATGTCTCGACGAGACTGTCTTGCAGTCGAAAAGTCATTCCTTGATAGTTCTTGTCGAGTGTTAATTATTTTGGTTGAATGTATATTAAGATGGACGAGATTTTCCAAGAGCAAGACGAGAGCCAAATAACAAGGAATATTTAATCGAAAAAATATTTAAAATTATCAACCAACTTCTTATTGTGTATAAACCATCACATGTCATCCAGGTGCCAGCTTGCTTAGCTTTTGTAGTAAAAGTCACATGCATGTCACAAGCTGCATATGTGCTTATTCCTTTCTCCTTGTTTATTTTTTATTGGTTGGAGACTCCTTAAGGGGAGGGAAAGGACACTGTGCTGCAAATGTTTGAATCCAATTTTTGACTAAATATCATTTCTTATAAGAAATGATTTATTTAGTGCTTAGATTATGTTTGAATCCAATTTTATATGAATATATATGAAGATAAGTGTTTTTGATATTTTTAATAATCTATGAATATAGTATTTATTATAATTGTGTGGTAATAATGAAACTATTATTTTACGTAGTAAAGTAATAGATTTTTATGATATGTACATATGATTATTTATGGTAAAATCGTTTAGAAAATCATTTGACATCAAAAATGTTTGATGGAGTTAAATTAGGCATGTTCAATCTGGATTTCAGTACGGTTTCAGTTTGTTTTTTTCAGTTTTTCGGTTTATGAAAATTAACTGCCATTTAAAACCATATGTAATTTGGTTTGTTTCGGTTTATTCTGTTTTATTTAACTTGATATCTTTATTAAACTTGATGAAAATGAAAATAAAATAAAATAATTATTTAACATAGAATTTAAAAAATAATATTTTGATTATGAATATCATATTATAAAGATAAATTATGTATATATATTATTAAATATTATATAAATTTGCATATAAGTATATTAATATTTTAATAAATTGGTTTCTTTGGTTTATTCGGTATGATCAGTTTATATACCAAACCATATTCATATAGTGCAGTTTTTAAAAAATAATATTTATTCGGTTTATTCTGTACTATCAAATCAAACCACTTTCTCTATTTTTGTTTGGTTCAGTTTGGTATTAATTGGTTCAGTTTTACCAGATTTAACACCATTAAGTTAAATTCATAAGTTGTAAATAATTAGATCATTGTTTGTAATAAATTATGATCTTATGTAATAAATAATTAAAAAAAAATATTAGAATACTTTCGTAATGATCTTTTTGTCCTTTAGAGTTTGTCACCGAGACCTTGAATTTTTAAATACAATATCACTAATTGTGTTGGTTTGTTCATCCAACCTGAATCCAAAAAAGTAGTCACTACCAATTTGGTTTTTTATTAAATCTAAAAAAATGAAGGTTCATTTTTTGCTTCGGTAATTAACCACTAAAACATATAAATAATTGATTTTTTATTCTAACAATTTAAAAACCAAGAGATTATAAATACAACTTACAAAACTATTAAAAACTCAATAGAAAAAAAGAACTCACTCACTAAATCACTAAAAAGTAGAAATTATCTCTCTTTCTATATCAATATGGTCTTCAAACATCTATCTCATAACCAATGCATTTTCCTTCGAAACAACTTATATCATAATCCAAANACAAGGAATATTTAATCGAAAAAATATTTAAAATTATCAACCAACTTCTTATTGTGTATAAACCATCACATGTCATCCAGGTGCCAGCTTGCTTAGCTTTTGTAGTAAAAGTCACATGCATGTCACAAGCTGCATATGTGCTTATTCCTTTCTCCTTGTTTATTTTTTATTGGCTGGAGACTCCTTAAGGGGAGGGAAAGGACACTGTGCTGCAAATGTTTGAATCCAATTTTTGACTAAATATCATTTCTTATAAGAAATGATTTATTTAGTGCTTAGATTATGTTTGAATCCAATTTTATATGAATATATATGAAGATAAGTGTTTTTGATATTTTTAATAATCTATAAATATAGTATTTATTATAATTGTGTGGTAATAATGAAACTATTATTTTACGTAGTAAAGTAATAGATTTTTATGATATGTACATATGATTATTTATGGTAAAATCGTTTAGAAAATCATTTGACATCAAAAATGTTTGATGGAGTTAAATTAGGCATGTTCAATCTGGATTTCAGTACGGTTTCAGTTTGTTTTTTTCAGTTTTTCGGTTTATGAAAATTAACTGCCATTTAAAACCATATGTAATTTGGTTTGTTTCGGTTTATTCTGTTTTATTTAACTTGATATCTTTATTAAACTTGATGAAAATGAAAATAAAATAAAATAATTATTTAACATAGAATTTAAAAAATAATATTTTGATTATGAATATCATATTATAAAGATAAATTATGTATATATATTATTAAATATTATATAAATTTGCATATAAGTATATTAATATTTTAATAAATTGGTTTCTTTGGTTTATTCGGTATGATCAGTTTATATACCAAACCATATTCATATAGTGCAGTTTTTAAAAAATAATATTTATTCGGTTTATTCTGTACTATCAAATCAAACCACTTTCTCTATTTTTGTTTGGTTCAGTTTGGTATTAATTGGTTCAGTTTTACCAGATTTAACACCATTAAGTTAAATTCATAAGTTGTAAATAATTAGATCATTGTTTGTAATAAATTATGATCTTATGTAATAAATAATTAAAAAAAATATTAGAATACTTTCGTAATGATCTTTTTGTCCTTTAGAGTTTGTCACCGAGACCTTGAATTTTTAAATACAATATCACTAATTGTGTTGGTTTGTTCATCCAACCTGAATCCAAAAAAGTAGTCACTACCAATTTGGTTTTTTATTAAATCTAAAAAAATGAAGGTTCATTTTTTGCTTCGGTAATTAACCACTAAAACATATAAATAATTGATTTTTTATTCTAACAATTTAAAAACCAAGAGATTATAAATACAACTTACAAAACTATTAAAAACTCAATAGAAAAAAAGAACTCACTCACTAAATCACTAAAAAGTAGAAATTATCTCTCTTTCTATATCAATATGGTCTTCAAACATCTATCTCATAACCAATGCATTTTCCTTCGAAACAACTTATATCATAATCCAAATCGTCATCTTCCACATCTTCTTCAATCTTTTAATTTTTATGCTCAATTATTCACCCAACAAACTCTATGTTCCAACAAAATCATACTTGACATTATTTTCCCTTTCCATTTTCAAATTATTTTCCTTTCAATTTAATGTTAAATTTTTTTTCTTTTTAAACAAATGTTATTCATTACATTACTTTTTATAAATAAATCCCACTGTTTAATGCTTCTTCAAGAATTTGGTCTCATATAAAATTTACTAAATCATTAACAATTGTGTATTAGTATTGTTTAAATTTATTTTCATCATATTTTTTTTTAAAAAAATATTTAACATGTCAAAAACTATATAAATATATAATATTATATATTTAAATGTATTTTTCGAGCGGACAACGAATCTAGTATTATATAAAATCTTGAAGATTAAGTTTCGTGTGTTTTGATTTTAGTTGGTAGTAAAAGTAGAGGAGCAAATAATGATTGATGTAGTGATAAGTTGATTTTAGTTGGTAGTAAAAGTAGAGGAGCAAATAATGATTGATGTAGTGATAAGCCGAGAGGATCAGAACACATAATGAGAGGCAATGATGTGAGAAACCACAAATTTAGGAAATGTCATTATAGTTGTGTAATTGTGGACATACTTAAACAAATGGTGGGTTGTTAATCAGGTTGATCATTATATATAGACAACCTTTGGATCAAGATAGACAGTCTTTCGAGGATTTAAGTCTCTTTTTGTCTTTGCAAATGATTCAAATCTCATGATGATGCTAATTTAATTTGACACTTGAAAGTCAATCACGCCCACTTTTTAAGTTTATTAAATATATATTTTAAAATAAATTCCTCGGAACTGTAGAATGCTTAACATGCTATTTCTAATGATCTTATGATAGCATGGCCGCACATCTTTAACATATGTTCTCAAACACATTTAATTATTGATTATAGACGCTTAAAGGTACGAGAAGAAATGAGAGGAGAAAAAGGTATAAGTTAAAGGGATAAAAAATAATGATAAATTGGAAAGACAATTGACATGAATGTATGAAATATGTGATGTTAGAGATTCGGAGAGTAAGATCGTGTAACTGTTTTATGTGTTTCCATTCATCGCCAAGAGGTTTATTTATAAAATCATAACTTAACCCACAAAATATGATAGTTGGAATGTTTGCATATTTAACAATATACTAGATTTGGACCCGCGCAACCGCGCGGGTGTTAACTTTCATTTTTATTTACATAGACATTTTGTTTTTATTTCAAGAATGAGATATATTTAAATATGTATATCGGTTTTTCAAACATTAGTATGTGATTCAATTTTATTGGTTTTCATCAAATTAATCATTTCAAAATATAACATATATTTGTATTTTCTTTTATATATTTTTGTTTGTTGAAATAGTATTTGATTATTGAACTTATGAACTTTTAAAATCTAATTTGGTAAAATATAAAAATATTATCACTTCTAAAGATATTGTAACATTTCAAAAAAAATCTAAATTCAAACAAAATTAAACTTATATATCTTAGATTATAAATATAAAGTACTAATTAAACATTAATATTTGTTTTTGTTTTTTTGTTTCAAAAAATGAACTATCTAAGTATTTAAAAAATAACATATATATTTTATATTTATTTATTGTTTTTATTATATATTTATCTTATTGTATTCACATTTAGTTATTGAACAAATTAATATATGCATGAAATAACATATTTAAAATGATTTTGTATTAAATTTATGTTCAATTCTGACCCGCCGATCTTCAAGCCAAATTTTTTTTTAGCAATATTTTTTACGTTTATTCATTTTAGATAATATATTATTATATATACAAAAGTCTAAGATATGTCAATTTCTATACATGTATTATATAGTTTGTGAATGTTAAGCCGTTCTATCATCGTATTATATTTTAGTATAAATATTTTATATTTATGAAAATAAAATTTATAAATTTAATATAACTTTATCATATTTAGTTCAATATAATAATTTTATTTTAACATGAATTGTTATTATTATAAAATATATATATATAATATTTTTCATTTTATAAACAATAACTGAATATATATTTATGCATAATAATAGTTGATTTCTAATTACAAAATTAGTTTAAATATATACATAAACTTTTTGAAAGTTTAAGATACTGTTAAAATATTTTTCAAAAGATTTGTTAGAATGATTAATATATATATATATATAAATATATTGTTAAAATATTTTTAATACGATTGATTGTGATTATATTAATAGATAAAATAGGATAGAATTTATATTTTTAATTTTTTAAAATATATAAATGTATAATATTATTTCATAACTAATTTCGAAATTAGTGAAAATGTTTACATATAAATTTGAAATTAAGATCTTGTTATAGTCTTTTAAACAGATTTGTTAGAATTTTAAAAAATATATTTATATTTAAAATGAAAAGATATCAAAAGATATTGTGATCAAAAGATATCAAAAGATATTATGAATGATATTATTAAATCATATTATTAGTAAGAAATGAAATATAATTGATTTCTAGTAAGGGTCCATTTTTAAAAAAATCACACATGAATCAAAGTCATGACTTCTGTTTTAATATATAAGATATATATATCATGGATCCAACATATAGAATTGATTAAGAAGAAATAACCTAATCAATAAAAATTCGATCCAGCTTCATCTTTTATGGGTTCTGAAAAAAGATCTTTAAAATGTATTGTGATTTTAACTGAATATTTTTAATGTTTAATGATAAATTTTTAGATTTTGAACAACAAAGAATAAATAAAATCTTTTTGAAATCTTTTTAATTTTTCTTTTAATATTTATTTGTTGGTACATATTTAAATATACAAATTGGATTATCTAGTTATGTACGGGATTGAATACCGGATTGTCACACTTATTGTCCTTCTTAATGAGCATACACTTATGGAAACATCAACACTTTAAGTTTGGTACATATCAATGAAGAAAAGAAGAAAAAATTCATAAAAATACTTAAACTAAATTTCATTAAATTTTTTAATATTTAAATTTTTTAAACTCAGGTTTAATACATTAACTAACCATTTGTTCATTTTAATACACAAAAAATTCTTGCAATATACTAAGTTGGATACCAATTTTTAAAAATAATGCACTCAATTAAAAATACATTAATATTTAGATTCATGGTTTAGTGATAAGTGCTTAAGATAATATTTAGAGGGTGAAGTTAAATTTATAAACTTCTATAAATAATTCTTAAACGTTGATAAGTGATTTTAAAAGGTTAATTTTATCAATGACAAAAGGTTAATTTATTGTTTTCATAATAAACTTAATGTATTTATGAAAACGATAATCATTTAAAGGTAAATTTGAAAAGTGGTGACAAACATAATTTTTTCTTTTCTTTAAAATAACTAGGGTCAGTCCGCTCTACGCACGGAGGAGTATGATTTTCTAGTTTGTATAATTATTGTTATATTTTGTTATTTGTGTTAATGTTTTTTTGTTGGATGTTTAACTCAAAGTTAGGGGTTACTTGTTGTCTACTATGTTTTGGAGTGAAAGGATTGCTATGTGGGGTTAATGTTTTGTTTGTTTCATTTTATTGATCTTTAATGGTTATCTTGTTCAAGACAACCCAATATGAATATGATGAAATTTGGGGATAAATCGGTTTGATGTATTATGTAAAATAGATATCAAGGAATGCTTCATTAGCCCACCGTTTTGGTGTTTTTTTTTTGTTATCCTATATTTGGGCATCATGGACGCGTGAGATTTTTTTTTTTTGGTTTTGGTATTTAATTATTTATGGTGCACACCATTATAATGTATCATACTAAAGTGTTACATTTCCTGCGTTTATACATGTATTGTATTATTGTCATGCTGCCTTCCTCGTAGTTGTTTGTTCGGGATCTCTTTATTTATAAACTTTGATAACGAAATGTTAAATGGGAAATATGTGCATTATTTGATAAACGGGAAAACAGAACAGAAGTGAGAGAGAAATATGAAAAGGAAAATGGCAGACGGATCCGACTGGTTTGTTCCACTGGTTTGGTAAATTGCATATATTTTTTAATGCAATGCATTTTGTTAGTTTCTACATCTCTATTGCATTGACCATTTCAAATTAAGAAAGTATGTTAATGATATATACTTTGAAGTTCACTTTAACAAATTTAAAACTTCTGATTTCTTCTTAAATGTGAATCAACACAAAATTCTGTTTATGTTAAACTTTCTTCAGTGGACACGTAACTTATCACCATTTATGATCTACTTGGTTGGTTTCTAATGATTTATAAAGTGATTTGTTTTATAAGAAGACCATGTCAACGCTTCATTCCGATTGAGATGGTTAAGTCTGTCATAATTGAACGATGTGGCAGTGATAGTGTAATGATATTATGGCTTTGTGTGTGTTTTAATTAGATCATTGGCTGTGTTTGTAGTTTGTAGTTTGTAAACCCACTGTTTGGACAATGTAAGCTGGCTGTTCCATTAGCTAAATTTATTAACGGAAAAAATTTGTTCTACTCGCAGTGAACATAACTATATATGTATAATATAAGGTCTTTTTTAAATTGTGCAGACATACGAAGGTACACGCAGTTATTGTGAGCACATCCATGGTGGTTATTGTGTGCCCGTCCATGGTGATTAATAGTGGCGGAACCATGAATATTTTGTATTGGGAGTCAAAAAAAATTTATGGAGTCAAATTTTTTTTAAGTTGAGATCAAAATAATTTTTTTAAAAGAAAAATAAATAAATTTTTAAATATGGTGAGATCAGCTGATTCCACTGTCTCTACCTTACCTCCGCCCCTGGACTGGTTATGGTGGTAATATTTGAGAGGGAGCAAAAGATGTATATCAGAGAAACAGACTCTTATTTATAAGTTTATATTCTCTAAAATAGAGGAAAGAGGGGTTGTTTAAGGAAACACTATCATGTTGATTGACCAGAAACACTATCAGGCTTATAGATTAAAAAAACATTATCCTGCGCATCTCGTCCAGGAAACAAACTAAGATTCTCATGTCATCCAGACAGAGCATTTTTCTTAACCAAACTAAGATTTTCCCTTAACCAAACCAACATTCTCATTTTGCTGTAATTTAACAACTCCTTGACACTATGAAATATCATACTTCCATTCGTTTCCTTTAGTGGCTCTGATAGGCCATGGAGAGTATATACAAGAAGAGGGGGGAGAGGAAGGCAGGAAGATATTGAAGGCTGAAGAGGTTAATCATTTCAGTAAGTAAATAATACAAGAAATACAATAGGAGATTGTTATTGGACCTTGTATATAAAAGGATCCATTAGTTTTACATTACGGTTAAGCATACTTTGAGAGAGTGTGTGAGGACTTGTAAAGAACACAAGTTGTATTGGCTTAATCTTTCGAGGAGAAAGATTAAGAGAGGGTGGTTGGGCGGAACTTCAGATAATATACACAAATTCTTATCAAATTGGTGCTGGTGAACGATCTGGATCGACAAATTGCGATAATCGGCGATGACAAAACCGACGCAACCGTCGGGAAATCTCGAATCACTTTCGGCGAAGGTGGCGGAGCAACGAGATACGAGTGCGCAACTGCGTGGGAGTCTCGATGAGTTATGTTCGTCGATGGCGGAGCTAGAGCATCGATTGGATACAAAGTTTGAAGCGATTCTGAGGAAACTCGATAAACGACCGGTGGAGGAGGAGCTGGTGCAGCAGAATCCGATCATCTTGTCGCATGGAACTCAGGTACCTATCTCTCACTCGGAACCTTGCCGTAGTTCTAGGGATCTGGGAGAAACGGTTAGATTTCCATTGCTAGATAACCGTGAGAGTGTTCTGAAGAGAATAGAACTTCCGATCTTCGCGGGGGAGGATGTTTATGGTTGGATTGCGTTGGCCGAGAGATTCTTCAGGATTGGTGGATATGGTGAATTGATGAAGATTGAGCTGGTATCGGTGAGTCTCAGTGGGGATGTTTTGAGCTGGTTCAACAGTGAGATATTGAGAAGTGCGTTTGTGAGCTGGATTGACTTCAAGGACAGGTTGATAGCGCGATTCAGTAGAGTGAAGTTACGTGATCCGAGTCAACCGTTCTTTGCCGTTCAGCAAATGGGATCAGTGGCGGAATACATACATCAGTTTTGAAGATCTTTCAACACAAGTGATTGGAGTGACTGATACACAAAACGAAGGCATCTTTATGAATGGTTTATCTCCGGAAATGAGAGAGGTGGTGACTATGTGCAAACCTGTGGACTTACCGGATATGATATCAACAGCTTACCAGATGGAATCTAGTTCTTTATTCAGTATGGTACAAAGGGAGATGAAGAACAAAACACCAGCTGCTCAACGAGGTATGGAGAACGTGAATAAGTCCTACTCCAACTTCAATACGAATGTGGGTTGGAAACTGAAGCCTCAGCAGAACATTCCATCGAATCAAGGGAAGCAAACGGTGAATCCTAGACCTCAACTGCGCTTATCAGAGGCACATATTGCGGAGAAGAGACGTTTGGGTCTATGTTATACTTGTGATGCTAAATGGCCACGGCAGCATAAGTGTCACAATGCATCTTTACAGGTGCTAACAGTGGTCAATGGGGTCGACTTAGCAGTGTTGGATCAGTATACAGAAGAGAATGAGGAGGATGATATTGTATGGCAGCCTAACTTGTCTACGATCTCAGTACAGTCATTGTTGGGAATGGAAAATCCAACGACTACGAAGCTGAAGGGTGTGATTAAGAAGAAACAGATTTTCGTGATGGTTGACAGTGGAGCAACTCATAACTTCATCTCTCCCACATTAGTGACCCAGTTGAAATTGAAAGAGGATAAAGGACAAAGACTGGAGATTTGTTTAGGAACAGGCATGTCAGTGAATGGTTCAGGCGTGTGTCGGGGAGTGCAGTTAACGTGACAAGAACTTACGTTTACAGCGGATTTTATTGTTCTGGAGCTGGGAAATATTGATGTCATCTTGGGGGTACAATGGTTGAGAACGTTGGGGAGATGCGAGATTGATTGGGAGAAACATGAGTACTCTTTTTGTTATGAAGGTCGCAGAGTTTGGTTGCAAGGGGATCCGTTACTGCATACATCAGTGGGGGTATGTAAAATAACTCAGCTCGTGGAGGACGTACCAGCAGTGTTGCAGGAGACAATACATCAGTTTCATCATGTCTTTGCGATTCCTACGACCTTACCACCTATTAGGGGTCGCGAGCATGCGATTAATCTGCAACCGGGTATCGGTCCTATCAGCGTCCATCCTTACCGATACCCACAAACTCACAAGGAAGTGATGGAGAAGAGTGTTCAGGAAATGTTGGGTACATGGGTGATTCGAGCTAGTCAAAGTCCATATTCAAGTCCAGTGTTGTTAGTGAAGAAGAAAGATAACAGCTGGCGATTTTGCGTCGATTATAGGGCTGTGAATTCAGCAACAATTCCAGACAAATATCCGATTCCGGTGATTGACCAGTTACTCGATGAACTACATGGTGCGAAGTGGTTTTCAAAGTTGGATTTGCGTTCCGGATACCATCAGATTCGAATGCAGGAAAAGGACGTGGAAAAGACTGCTTTCCGGACTCATGAGGGCCACTATGAGTTCCTAGTCATGCCCTTCGGGTTGACAAATTCTCCGGCAACGTTTCAGGCTCTCATGAATGAAATGTTTCGTAAGTTCCTACGGAAGTTTGTCCTAGTATTCTTTGATGATATCTTGAGATACAGTGCTACCTTGGAAGATCATCGATCTCATTTGACTGAGGTATTGCGTGTTTTTAAGGAGCAAAGCCTTTTCGCTAACAGGAAGAAGTGCGCGTTTGGTCAGAGGAGTGTTGCGTATTTGGGTCACGTTATTACGTCAGATGGAGTGTGTACGGATCCGGAGAAAATACTAGCAGTAGAGAAATGGCCATCACCGAGAACAGTGAAGGAGTTGAGAGGGTTTTTGGGTCTCACGGGTTATTACCGAAGATTTGTCAAGAAATATGGGTTGATTGCTAAACCGTTGACAGAATTGTTGAAGAAAGAGATGTTTGTGTGGTCCCCTGCTGCACAAAACGCATTTGAAGCATTGAAGAATGCGATGATTACGGCCCCGGTATTGGCTTTACCGGATTTTACTCAAATGTTTATTATAGAATCAGATGCGTCGGGATATGGACTGGGAGCTGTGTTGATGCAAGATAAACACTTGATTGCATACTTTAGTCACGGATTGACAGAACGAGAGCAGTTGAAACCCATTTATGAGAGAGAATTAATGGCTATAGTGATGTCTATTCAGAAATGGCGGCACTACTTGTTGGGAAGAAGATTCACAGTCCGTACGGACCAACATAGTTTGAAGTACTTACTGGAGCAGAGAGAAGTAACACTGGATTATCAGAGATGGCTGACACGGATTATGGGGTACGATTTTGACATAGAGTATAAGGTGGGAAGTGAGAATAAGGTGACAGATGGGTTGTCTCGAATTGTTCCACCGGATGGTCAAGCGGATTCCGCACTATTGTTGGCTCTAACAGTTCCAGCGAGCTTACAGATACAAGATTTGTATACTGAGATTGATGGAGACGAGCAGATTCAGCTGTTACTGCAGAAAGTGAGAGATGGAGTCTCAGTCAAAGTGGGGTATGATATTGTAGCTGGTCGTTTGTTTTACAAGCATCACTTGGTACTGCCAAAGGAGTCTACATGTATTCCTCTGATTTTACAGGAGTATCACGATGGGTTGTTAGGTGGACACTCAGGTGTGTTGAAAACACTGAGTCGCATTAAGGCGTTGTTTTACTAGCCTGGTATGCGTGGGAGAGTGCAACAGTATGTAGCTGAATGTGCGGTTTGTCAAACACACAAGTATTCGACTCTTTCCCCAGCAGGTTTACTTCAACCTATTGCCTTGCCTACCAAGATTTGGGAAGATATTTCCATGGACTTTATTGAAGGGTTACCATTGTCGAAGGGAGTGAATGTTCTATTTGTGGTTGTGGACCGACTAAGTAAGTATGCACACTTCATTGGGTTGCGTCACCCATTCACGGCGTCAGACGTTGCAAACGCCTTTGTCCAGGAGATTGTGCGGTTGCATGGGTATCCTCGGTCTATCATTTCTGATCGGGATCGCATATTCTTGAGCAGTTTTTGGCGGGATTTTTTTAACTAGCAGGTACAAAACTTCGCTTCAGTACATCGTTTCATCCGCAATCTGATGGACAGAAGGAGGTCTTGAATAGATGCTTAGAGACATATCTGAGGTGTTTTGCATCTACGCACCCGAAGGCGTGGGCAAAATTCTTGTCATGGGCGAAGCTATGGTATAATACATCTTACCATACGTCTCTGCAATGCACTCCTTTTCAGCTAGTATATGGACGTGAACCGCCGACGTTGTTATCTTACGAGAATGGATCGACTTCAAATTTTGAGCTGGAGAAAATGTTGAAAGATCGTGATGAGATGTTGACACAGGTGAAACAACATTTACTTCGCGCGCAAAATGTGATGAAAACGTCAGCGGATAAACATCGGAGGGATGTGGAGTTTGTAGTGGGCGATTTGGTTTATTTGAAGCTGCGGCCGTATCGCCAACAATCTGTTAGTCGCCGGATTTGTCAGAAGCTGGCAGCTCGGTTTTATGGTCTGTTTGAGGTGTTAGAAAGGGTTGGGAAGGTTGCGTATCGACTGCGTCTTCCTGAGACATCGAGGATACATGCGGTGTTTCACATTTCTCAGCTCAAACGCATGGTGGGTCAAGGTCATACACCTCTTCCCTTACCATCGTCACTTTCACGAGAGGATGAAGTGATCATTTCGCCAGCGACACTTTTGGATACTCGCTATGATAACGAGGGACATTTGGAGGTGATGGTCTCTTGGAAGAATTTACCAGCTCATGAGAACTCGTGGTTAAGGGCTTCAGCGTTGAAACATCAGTTTCCAGATTACCCACTTGGGGACAAGCTGGTGCTACTCAATGGGGGTATTGATAGGCCATGGAGAGTATATACAAGAAGATGGAGGAGAGGAAGGCATGAAGATATTGAAGGCTGAAGAGGTTAATCATTTCATTAAGTAAATAATACAAAGAAATACAATAGGAGATTGTTATTGGACCTTGTATATAAAAGGATCCATTAGTTTTACATTACGGTTAAGCATACTTTGAGAGAGTGTGTGAAGACTTGTAAAGAACACAAGTTGTATTGGCTTAATCTTTCGAGGAGAAAGATTAAGAGAGGGTGGTTGGGCGGAACTTCAGATAATATACACAAATTCTTATCAGGCTCTACCATCTTCTGCAGATAAAATTGTTTCATAAAGTCTCCTTCTTTACAATAGCACAACAAAATAAACATAATGAAAAGTATTTATCAGCAAAAGCATTGTATGAACGATGAAATTTGATATTTTTACCTATCCATCTAAATTAAGAGAGCTGAGAAACAGTTTGTATGATGAAGTGAAGGTAAGCTTGATTGGATCAGGAGGATGGAGAAACCGTTTGTAGACGGAAGTGGAGAAAAGCTTGATTGGATCAGGGGGATTATCGCTCATTTGTTGCTGCTTGCCACAGAAGCAGAAGCGTAATGAAGTTGATTGAATGCACCCCTAAACCATTAAGCCTTGATTGACCAGAGGTGGTGGAATGTATCGAACGTCACGGCAATGACTCCGTCTTCACGCAATGATAACAGGTGAGAGACGGTGGATTGATTTCAGGTCTGTGGGTTTTGTTAAGGTATAGATTTTAGGCCTAATTAAAAATGAGAGTCCAACCATTTTAAAGGAAACAAAGAAACCCAAAATAAACAAAGTCGTAGAAGAAAAGTTTGAGAGAAGCCACGTGTCAGTTCCTAATGAAGCTATTTAATGACGTATTCTCACCAGAAAGGAGAAAAACCCTATCTAATACTATAAAAAAGAACTCAACTCTCTTCTCCTTCATCCACGTAAGAAAATAAACTCCTAAGAGCTTGCCACGTGGCAACATAATAAATGAATTCGTCTTTCTTTCTATTAATTTTGTGGGCTACGATTTTGCTTATTTGCTGAATTTATATGGGCCTGTCTATTTTATTAAGTTGACTCATTTGTCTGTTGAGAGCCAACCCTTGAAAAAATTTGTTTCTTCTATCAATTCTTATTGCCGCCATACTTCTGTATCTGTTCATTTCACCGGCGTGTTTAATATTGAGGCGTTACAGACTAAGTCGGAACCCAATCGACATCTTAAACTCATGCATTAAGAAATCTCTCCATTCCTACCACGATTTCTCCTTGAATGCATCTCCTATTAATTCCAACATGTGAATCTCCGACTATAAAAGGTATGATCTATACCCTCAGATTCATCATTTCAAGCTTCTTAATCATAAGCTTTTCGAAAAAAACTCATCAAAAAAATGGCTAACTTCACTGTTCTCCTCACTGATTTGTAGGCTGATCGCTGCACCTCAACCGGCGAGGTCTTGGAAAGCGAGGAATTTGGCGAGCTCATGGGTATTGACATGATTCTCCTTCACTCTAAGGTATTCCCGGTTTAAAAAAAACATATTTATCGACTTTTTAAAATACAGAAGGCTATGTTCATATTTCTAAGATATTTTTTGTTTTCTTTGTTAATTTTGATTCACTGTGTTCCCGTATTGCAGGCTTGCAGCCGACATTCATGCAAACCTCCGTTAACGTCCAACAACACTCATGTATTGCAGGTAACCCTATTATTTTTTGTGGCTTAAACTCACTCATCATTCAAAGCCGTTTTACTCTTTGGAATGTTCATCTTAAGATATATATATATATATATATAATTGGTGAGCTAACTGCTGTAATGAGTCATGTAAGCGCTCCGAAAGGCAAAGACGGTGTCATGGCAACCATAAAAATAGATATGTATCTTTTACTTTCTTATATAGGCTTCTGCACTTTTATAATTGATAACACCACTTTCTTAGACAAACACATTGAGGATTTGGTCCGCATTTTTTTCCTTTGCAGTGACGTGTCTGTCACCTTGAGTATGTTCCACTATCAAGCTGTGTTGTTTCACAAACAACGTGAAAGCTTTAGGGTGGATCCACGAGTTGTTGTTGCAACAAACTATGATCTCAAGATCGTGGGAGGTATTCTTTTATAATGTTGTGAAACCTGATTATGTTTTCTGCCTACTTCTTCTTATAATTTCCTAAAATGATGTCCACCATGATGCTTTTGCAAGACTGACACTCCTAAATCTCCAGGACGATCTTTTCCTGAATGCCACATCAGGGACTCAATTCTATTTTGACAAGGAGACTGATGCAGGCGAGAGTTATTTTTACAAGCAAGCATTTAAAAATTACTACTTGATTACATTCATAAACGTATTGCTACATGACTTTATCTCACACACTCTCACGGGACACTCACTACTACTACAGTTTGGTCACAAATGATACTGGGAACGCATCAGCAGCTTCTTTGTTGAGGGGCTTTGCAAAGGTTGAGCCTATGACAAATAGCGGAGTTAAACCAGTTTATCATCACTGCTCAGCCTCAGGTGCAGTTTCAAACTATAATATGTTCGTCTCTAGCAATTTTCTTAACTTTGTTTCTGATTGCAATAATTTATACCTGCAGTCCATTGAATTTATTTGCACTAGGAAGGTGACCGTATGAAGCCGGAAAAAGGATGGTGCTAAGTGTTCAGAGAAGCTTCAGAGAGGTGTATCATCGTTGAGGTGCCTGGCCTGCAATAATGTTAACACTGTTGGTGTCCTCAGGTACACAACAAGTTTTAATATGTTTTTTTTTCTTAAAAAGAATTGTAATACATTGTATCTGTCAACTAGGTGTCGTGTGGAGATGACACTGACGAAGCTGTTTTTGTTGGGTTCCATGGTGAAATGTCAAAACTCACTAACATCCGTGCCCCTGATGCTGGACACCTGCTGGTACGTGTCCACCTTACCACAGAACATCATCAATTAGATTGCTAACACTTGAAGAGAGTAAGATTCCGCTGTTTATTGCAGACCTTGCTGGCAAGAGTTAACACATTCAAGGTTTCCAGCTATGATTTTAGTGCCCATCGTCGATCATTCACTATCTCACAAATCCTGGACAGCATGAACGTCCTCCTCTCCCTGAATTTGTTGATAATGTAAGTTTTTAGGCAAATCTAATTTCACCGCCGTTTTTTAGGCAAATTTAATTTCACCCTTCAGTTATATTAAAAAATCTTGTGTATTGGTTTAAGGAGGGTGGCAACGATGGGCCTGGACCCAGGAGATGACATTCTTGGGATCAGTTTCTCTCCCAGTTAAGGTGTTTGGAGGTGAGAATGAGGAGAAGTCACCAACTCTGGCAACAACTTCAACTGGTCTGAGTGGTCTCATCCTGAAAAGAACTTAAGACCACAACATCTGCCAAGGTGAAGAGTATGCTGGAGCTGGTCACATTAATACCTATTTGAAAATGCTTATGCATCATTATCGTTTTTTTCTCCCTATTC
This sequence comes from Sinapis alba, assembly GCA_012274485.2. Lineage (NCBI taxonomy): Eukaryota > Viridiplantae > Streptophyta > Magnoliopsida > Brassicales > Brassicaceae > Sinapis > Sinapis alba. The sequence goes on from MU108304.1 coordinate 18,583, forward strand.
TCTGTTGTGTTTTCTTCAGACGATCTTATAACTTTTTTGTTCTGTAACATACGATCTTATAAGTTAAGTTCAAGTAGTATTATCCAATGGTTATTTCCCTCCTGAGTCATTCAACCTCTTAGGTTCTGACATTGCGTATTACTCAGCAAATCATGTACTAAAACACACATGTGGCCATAAAAATGATAATTTTAAACACAAACAAAAAAAAGACGTGAGGTTTGACGTAAGGAAACAAATATAATGGGATGAACATATTACTCTGCTTTTTAACATTATGATGTATTCCCTGAGTGTAGAGCGCATGATCTCAAATAGTTTTTTTCATTCCTAACATTGTTTTGGATAATTATGCAAACCCTTTTCGGTCTTAGCTCAGAGTTTTAAGCGTCTCGAATAAGAAGTAGATAATGACATAATGTAATTCTCCCTAGCTGCAAGACTACAAAACCCACTTTGCTGTTAATCACAAGTCATCTCTACTATCGAAGTCGAGTCATATGTTTATATGAAAATCAACAGAGCAGAGTAGTCACAAAGAATTATCAAAAGATCTACACCAATTGATAGAAGACTCCTGTCGTCAGACCTAGATTAAGTAATTGAAAGTTTTTTCTTTTTCATCTAGCCTTTTACTTTTATCTATTTTTTTTTTATGTTTTCCATATGTACTAACTTTTCTTGGTTAATGAGTTTATGTAATAATTTAATTTGGTTTAAAAATGAATTTAGGATTACCAAAAACAAAACAAATATTTCATTTGATAACTGGTTTGTAGTTTCGAACCACAACATACATTCAAAAATATATATTGTTGTATAACATAATCATTTGTAATAATATATTTTATTTTTAAAAATGTCTTAAATTTGTAAACTTTCATAATGTTATTAGTTTTAAAACTCTAATTGTTTATTCAGATAACATAATTTATTTTGTTTTTAGTTATAATAACATATAGATGATTCAAATAAGAGAAATATTCTAGAAAAACCTTTAAAATGTTTTTGTCACAAAATAGTCCACAAAGAATAAAACGATCAAAATGTTTTATTAAAAAAGAAATATACATTTATACCTCTAAAGTTAAGTAACTTAGACTTATGATTTAGAATTAAGAGGTTGGGTTTGATGTTAGGGTTTCAAAATTTTAAATAAAAAATTAAAAATTTTAAAATAAAAAGCTAATTTTAGTAATTTTCTTCCTTAAAAACTATTCTGTGACAAACTTACAAAAATATTTGAGATAATTGTATTGCTAAAAAGTAACAAATAGTATTACTAAAAAGTAACAAATAGTATTAGGTGTTTATGCTACTACATAATTTTAATTGTTTTTGTTATAACGAATCAATCATTCTACTTGCATCATTTAAATTAGTAATTTTAAATTGAAATGTACAAAAAAAACTTTTATTGAATTTGAAAAACAAACATGTAATAAAAGATCTATGTTTTCCGTGTTGAACATAATTAACTATATTTTTGAAAAAAATATATTCTACTTACTATCAAATTCAATATAGTAACAACAAATTAAAATTTTTTTATGTTTTTATACATATTTTAAATGTGAAAATATTTGACTTTTAAAGTAATAAAATAAAAATTCAAAGATAGTAATAAACAGTGAAAATAATTTTGAATTAGTTGAGAATAAATTTTTAAGATATATTTATTTTTGTTTTTTGATTTGCTTACCCGCCCGTAGGGCGGGGTTACCCTAGTTATATATAATAAGATGTTCATTTTAGTGCTCAAATTTTACTTATTTTAATCATATAAATAAGTTTCAAAAAAACTTAAGAAATCTCACTCGCGAAAATATTTAAAATATCTAATTTAGTTTTACATTGTAGGAACAAAAGTAAATGATTTGTGGTCAAAATTTATTTTTTTCAAACTTGATTTTGAATGAAGTTTAATTAAAAAGCAATTCTAAATAAAAATTACATTAAAACATATAGTATAGAATACAAAAAATTCCTATCATAATCATAATCCAACTGTTTCCATGTAGAGAAAATCTAAATGGCAAATATCGAGAAACTTCAGTTTTCGGCTCTGGAAATAACTGGTGCAAATTACACGGCATGGATTACAAATATGGAGCTTTATCTAGATTCGGAGAAATGACTCGATACGATAAAGGAAGGAAATAAATCAGCTTCTCATGAAAAGGCCAAGGCCGTAATATTCTTGAGAAAGCACCTAGATGAAAACCTTACGCATGACTATGCAAGGATAAAAGATCCTCTAGATCTTTGGAAAGCTCTAAAAGAAAGGTTCGATAACCATAAGAAAATAACTCTTCCCCATGCACTCGATGAGTGGGCAAACCTACGGTTTCAAGATTTTGAAAAGGTGGAAACGTACAATTCCGCTATTTTAAGAATAGCGGCGCAATTAGAATATTGCGGTAAGCCTGTGACAGAAGCAGAAATGCTTGAGAAAACTTACCAAACATTCCACAAGAATCATTATGTTCTACAAGAACAATACAGAAACCATGGTTACACAAGGTTTTCTGAACTCGCTGTGGCGCTCATGATAGCGGAGAAAAATAATGAGCTCCTTATCAAAAACCACAATACCCGACCCACGGGAACAAAAGCATTCCCTGAGGTGAATGCAACGGATGTAAAAAATCCGGAAAGAGGAAATTATTCCTACCGTGGTTGTGGTCGTGGTCGTGGTCATGGTCATCGATTTAATCGTGGCCATGAAAGGAGTTACAACCCAAGAGGAAGGGGATCCAACACATGGAATCGATCTGATCGAGTAAAAGGGAAAGAAGTCCAAGAAAACCCTACTCGCAAAAATGAGAATATCTGTTACAGATGTGGATCGAAGGGACATTGGTTTCAAGTATGCCGAACTCCCCTGCATTTATGCAAGTTGTACCAAGAAACCATCAAAGGCAAGGCAAAGGAAGTGAATCTTAATGAACACTTTGAGGGTACAACCTCTACATACCTTGAGTCCTCTGACTTTATGGGAGATTTCGACGAGACCACTCATCAAGATAATTAAGATGCTTGTAGTAATCAAGCTAAATAATGCCCAGTGATGCCATAAGATTATTACTACTATTATGTATTTTAATTTCAGAATAATATTGTTTATCGGAAACAACTAATGTATAATTATAGTTTAATGTATAACTATTGTGTGCTTATAATCAATGTATAATTATATGTTTGCTTATGAATTTTTATTTCCTCTATTAATATTAGTTGTGTGTTACAGAAATGGATAAGAAAGCAAATGGAACAACAACTAAGCAGACTGATAGAGAAGTTTGCATACCAGATAGTGGTACTACACACACTATACTGAAAGATAAGAGATATTTCTCTAACTTAAAGTCAACAAAAATGACTGTCAACACAATATCAGGTCCTACGGACATGATCGAAGGAATTGGCAAAGCAAACTTTATGTTGCCTAATGGAACAAAGTTTTCTATAAATAATGCCTTATATTCTCCAAATTCTAAGAGAAATTTGTTGAGTTTCAAGGATATATACCCTCAAGGCTATGACACTCAGTCTGCAACTGAGAATGGAAGGAAGTATATGTATATAACTTCTGAAAAATCAGGCAAAAGCCTCGTACTGGAAAAGTTTCCAAAACTTCCTTCTGGATTACATCATACTTATATTAATGCGATAGAATCATATCTTGTGATAAAAAAAAATCCAGAAGATGTTACTCTATGGCATGATCGTCTCGGTCACCCAAGCACTACAATGATGCGAAAAATCATTGAGAGTTCACATGGTCATTCAATGAAAACTCAAGATATATATCAGAGTAATAAAATGACATGTGCTGCATGTACTCTTGGAAAATTAATCATAAGACCATCACCAACCAAAATTGATAAAGAGTCACCAAAATTCTTGGAAAGAATCCAAGGAGATATTTATGGACCAATACATCCACCATGTGGACCATTCTATTACTTTATGGTACTTAAATACTTGGGATGTGAATTCACCAGCATTATCTAATCTAACTCTTTTAATTGGATAATCAGAGAACTGAGCTTTTAGTTTGATTATCTGATTATTGCATGGTATCAGGGATTGAAGTGGAGCATTCAGTTGTCCATGTTCATACACAAAACGGATTGGCAGAATCACTAATTAAGCGGCTTCAATTGATTGCAAGACCATTGATCATGAGATCTAAACTTCCAACCTCTGTATGTGGACATGCCATTTTGCATGCAGAAGCACTCATTCGGATAAGACCAAGTGCATATCATAGATATTCCCCGTTACAGTTAGCATTTGGTAGAGAACCAAATGTTTCTCATCTAAAAATATTTGGTTGTGCGTTTTATGTTCCAGTTGCACCACCACAACGTACAAAGATGGGACCGCAAAGACGGTTGGGAATATACATTGGTTATGATTCTCCATCAATTATAAGATACCTAGAACCACAAACTGGTGATGTATTCACGGCACGATTTGCCGATTGTCATTTCAACGAGAAAGAATTCCTAACTCTAGGGGGAGACAATAAACAAGTAGGGAAAGAAATCAAATGGAGTGTACCATCTCTATTACACATTGATCCTCCTACGAAACAGTCAGAACTAGAAGTTCGACGTATCATGCATTTACAAAATATAGCAAATCAATTACCTGATGCATTTGCTGATACCAAAATGGTAACTAAATCACATATACCTGCTGTGAATACTCCTGCTCGTATTGAAATTCCACAAAAATGTGAAACAGCAGTTGATACACGTGAATCAGGAACACGTTTGAAACGCGGTAGACCTGTTGGTTCAAAGGATAAAAATCCTAAAAAACGAAAGGAAACTGAAAAGCATGATACTCCCAAAATAACAGAAAATATTTTGGAAGAAGCGAATTATGAATCTAACGATAATATAGAGCATCATGAATCTGAACGAAATCACGAGATTTCTATCAATTACATCCATAGTGGAAAGATATGGAAACGAAATGAGATGGATGATATTGATGATGTTTTCTCATACTTTTTAGCAAAAGAAATAGATGAAGAAAACGAAGATCCAGAACCAAAGTCGGTATATGAATGTCAAAAGAGACATGATTGGATAAAATGGAAAGATGCAATTCAAATCGAACTAGATTCGCTTAACAAACGAGATGTATTCGGACCTATTGTACTCACACCCAAAGATGTGAAACCTGTTGGATACAAATGGGTGTTTGTCCGAAAAAGAAATGAGAAAAACGAGATTACAAGATACAAAGCTCGCCTCGTAGCCCAAGGTTTCTCTCAAAGACCTGGAATTGATTATGAGGAAACATATTCTCCCGTTATGGACACAATCACATTTAGATTCCTGATGAGCCTAGCGGCAAATGAAAATTTAGAAATGCGTCTCATGGATGTCGTTACGGCATATTTATATGGATCATTAGATACTGATATCTACATGAGAATCCCAGATGGATTTAAAATACCAGAAACATTAAGTTCCAAACCAAAAGAGTTATGTGCAATAAAATTGCAAAGATCATTATATGGCTTAAAGCAATCTGGACGTATGTGGTATAATCGTCTCAGTGAGCATTTAACAAAAGAAGGATACACAAATGACCCTATATGTCCTTGTGTTTTCATAAAGAAAACAACATCCGGATTTGTAATAATCGCGGTGTACGTTGATGATCTTAACGTTATTGGAACTCAAGAAGAAATACAAAAGGCATCGAATTATTTAAAAGGAGAATTTGAGATGAAAGATCTCGGGCAGACAAAATATTGTCTAGGCTTGCAAATTGAGCATTCTCAAAAAGGTATATTTGTACATCAGTCTACATATACCAAAAGAGTATTGAAACGCTTTAACATGGATAAAGCAACTCCTCTCAGCACCCCGATGGTAGTTAGATCACTTAATGTTGAAAATGATCCGTTTCGACCATCTGAAAAAAATGAAGAAGTACTTGGTCCTGAAGTTCCATATTTAAGTGCAATTGGAGCTCTTATGTATCTTGCAAATTGTACTCGACCTGATATATCTTTTGCCATCAATCTTTTAGCAAGATTCAGTTCGTCTCCCACGCAAAGACATTGGAAAGGAATTAAACATGTCTTTCGTTACCTTCAAGGGACCATTGATTTAGGTTTATTTTACCCTAAAAATTCAAAAGGTCAAATGGTTGGTTTTGCAGATGCAGGATATCTTTCTGACCCACACAAAGCCCGATCACAAACAGGATATGTTTTCACTGTCGGAGGCACTGCTATATCCTGGCGCTCTCAGAAACAAACTCTCGTGGCCACTTCTTCAAATCATGCTGAGATCATCGCACTACATGAAGCAAGTAGAGAGTGTGTATGGCTAAGATCAATAAGCCGACACATCTGCTCAAGCAGCGGGATTGGCGAAAATACAGAGCCAACAATCTTATATGAAGACAATGCAGCTTGCGTCGTACAAACGAAGGAAGGATATATCAAAAGCGATAGAACCAAACATATACCTCCAAAGTTCTTCTCATACACTCAAGAGCTCGAGAAGAATAAAGAGATTGAAGTAAAGTATGTCCGATCATGTGACAATGATGCAGATCTTTTCACAAAATCACTTCCTACCTCGATATCAGAAAACACGTCCATAACATTGGAATGCGTCATCAAAAGGATCTATGACTGTTCATTCGAGGGGGAGCTTACGTGGTTGTACTCTTTTTACCTTACTATGGTTTTTCCCATTGGGTTTTCCTGGAAAGGTTTTTAACGAGGCAACAAAGACGTCAAACAAGATACGATGGTGACGCTGGTCTCCAAAGGGGAGTGTTATAAACGTGAAAAAACAGAGGTGAAAACAATGTCAAGAATACACACACCAAAATGTTGACATTATAGTGTGTACATTTATTATGTGGAGCCCACGTCATTATGCATGCACAGTAACTCTATCTTTTTACTCTCTATATAAACGAACGAATTTGTTCGATTGTAAGACACACTTTCACAACATCTTCTCTCCCTCTCATAGTGTATTCTCTCTCGTATATTATTCATATATCAGTATTACCATTCTCTGCGGGTATAAAATTTCGTTCCTAATAAAATTTTCTCGATACAATAAAATTATAAGTTATTTTATAACATCAAATTTTTTTTTGGGCAACAAAAATTTTATCTTTGAAATTTTATCATTTCAAAGATGTAGCAACAAAGTCTCTCTTACAACTTCTGCAACAGTACTTATGCACCTTAAAGGCAAAAGTGGAGATGTTGTGAGAGTGGCCATGTGGGTTTTACATAGAGAAAATAGTTATTAAAACCTTGAACTTCCAAATTAAAGCAAAAAAAAACATTTAACTTGTGTTTGAGCTAAAAAAAATTCAGCTTTCAAATATTAGTCATTTTAACTATTATATTTTGTTGACTCGGTCATTTAAGAAGCATAAATAGTCAACTAATAAAATTGATTAAAAAATGTTAACTCTTTAAACGAGATCATCTTAAAAATTGGTCAAAACATTGGTCAAACGACGTCCTTTTGCTACTATAAACATTTAAAACATCTCTTTCGTGAAACTATACTGAAGAAGATGAAGTTGATTTAGGACTATGGTTTTACGAAAGAGATGTTTTAAGTGTTTACATAAACAAAAAGACGTTATTTGATCAATATTTCTAGTCAAACCTTAAGAAAAAAAATGAAAAATGAAATAGATAAAAATGAAACTTTTGAGTTTTGACCAAAGAAACTAAAATGAAATTGTAAATGAAGCAAACGTGGGGCGAGAAAGAAAAAGCAAATATGGGCTGACAAAAAAAGCAACCTTGGGGCTAAAATTTTGAAATATGATAATAGATACTATTAGGCCTTTTAGTGATTATACGGCCCACTACTCAATAAGCCATTAAGATTATTGTTAATAGTTCCAATCGAGTTTCAGATATCGGAAGTAAACCAAAAAAAAAAAGCTTTTCTCTTCGATCTCATAGCCTCACGTCGTTCGTAGCCGGACTTGTAGATTGTGGTTTGGTGGAGGATGACGCTATTTCACTTCTTCAACTGTGCGATTCTCACATTCGGTCCCCACGCCGTCTACTACTCCGCCACTCCGTTGTACGAACCCTCTTTTCTCCATCTGTGATTTCAAATTGGTTTAGTCATGATTCTACATAGATCTTCTGAATACATCACGCTTTCCTTTAAACTTGGCGATCTATAATTTATGTTAAGTTTTTTTTTTAAAAAATCCGCAGATCTGAATATGACACTCTTGGAACCTCCGTGAAGGCTGCTGTTGTTTACCTCGCTACAGCACTCGTTAAGGTTGGTTAGTCATCAACATTAACATCTTTTGCAAATCTTGATCTCTATCTGAATCTTCATTTTTCATGGCAGCTTGTTTGCTTGGCAACTTTTCTGCAAGTATCTGAAACTGAAGCATTTGATCCTTACCAGGTATTTTCCATGACAGCTTGTTTTGTTCCACCTTATAGATTGTTGACTTTTTTTTCTGCTTATATTAATTATGGAATTCGAATCCCAGGAAGCTTTAAAAGCAATGATTGGCTTCATCGATGTCGCTGGTCTCTATTTTGCTCTCGCTCAGCTCACACACAGGAACATCTCTCAAAACCATAAGTTTCAAGCTGTTGGCCTTGGTAAGTGGATTCCTACTAGAGAAATAATAATAAAGATTGGTCCTTTCCATTTCTTGATTAGGGAATATTAATCAAATGCTGCGTTTCTTTTTCTTTTTTTTGTGTTGGTTCATCAGGATGGGCATTTGCGGATTCTGTTTTGCATAGGTTGGCTCCTCTTTGGGTTGGTGCTCGAGGACTTGAGTTCACTTGGGATTACGTTTTACAAGGGCTTGAAGCCAATGCTAATCTGGTATCTCCACCAATCCATATCTTTCCTATATATATCTTAACTCTTTCTTACTATCCTTCAAAATGTTTCAGGTGTTCACGATATCTTTAGCTGCGCTAGGTTCGTTGATGTGGCTACGCAAGAACAAGCCTAAGACTCTCATCCCCATCATCTACACCTGTGCAGTGATCATCGCCACAATGCCTTCAATCACAAGCTATCTAAGGAGAGTCATGGGATGGCATTTCCCTAAAGTTGTTGGGTTTGAGCTCATGACTTCTCTCGTTATGGCTTTCATCAGCTGTCAACTCTTCATCCTCTGTCAGAGACCCTCTTTGTGAAGAGGGACCAAACTCACTTAAACTGCTCTTTTGGCAGAAGAGAGCTTTATGTTTTTGGGTAACTCCCGAGACTTACTTGCCTTGTTTTTCGGTTGCTTTAAACTTTTGATCTTTAAATTGTAGAAGAATATCGAACCATTTTAAAGAGATCCTTACACTTGAGGTCTCTCTTGTACGGAATCAGCGAGAGCTTATAAACGTCAAGAGCATTCATCAAATCTAGAGCTCGGTCCTGCCATAAAGAGTACCCAAACCTCTTAGTTTCCCTTTTGCTGATAACTTTGAGCCGTCACTATAGATGAACTCAGCTGTAGCCTCTACTTCTTACATGCTTCATCTCCGTTAGCGTGACTATCTCTAGCTTAGCTGAAGCCTATAACGTATCTGATTCAAACATCAACTTAAATACCTCTGATCTTGCTGCCTATTCTAATGCCATATATGTTTTAGCATTGATGGTTTCATATTCAAGCTAGACAAACAAAACCAATCTAATTTTGAACTGAAATAATAATCTTGAAATATATTACCTTAATATAGCTAAAATGGATCCACCTTCTCTATATCGGAGAGACTGAATCCTAAATAATTAAAATGCTGACCAAATCCAATACCATGAACATTCATAAACCAAAGAATGCAAAAAAGAAAACCCATAAAGCCGAATCAATCAGGATTGTATTTTCCAGGGTATAATTAGCATTTCGAAAAAAATATTATCCTAATGGAATAATTATAGATTGAGATTAGTCTTATGGGACATTACATATGTCCTCTCTTCACCATCACGCACGAAGAGGGAGTATATCGTCCTGTTTTATAACAAATTATCACATCCCCACTTCAAATATATATAATCATAACTGTATAATTATTTTAATTCTATGCTCTATCAGAAAGTGTGCATGACAACATATAATGAAGATACACACTAAACAGACTTGGTGGCATTTTATTTTATTCAAAAGTGGTAGTTAAAAGGAGAGAAACTCAAACAAGTTATGTGGATCCTACAATATATATAAGGTAAAAACATTGACATTCATAGCTCATGTAGATCGTACATTTTGTTTCCCTTTCTGCAAGAAGGAATCAATAAAAGGAAAAAGAAACATTGCTCAAAAGAACGTACCATTGGCGAAACAAAATGTTTTACAAGAGAGCAGAAAAATAATGGACGGTCACAACGAGATTATAACCACCCGTCACTTTCATATAACCGTAATACTAGCTTTTGCACATTATTCGTTCGCTACCTTACAAAATATAACACTAAATTGACATTTCTCGCATTTACTATATCTTTATAATACGTCTAGTGAACTTATTTGGCGTACTGATATTAAAGTTCATATTCATCAGACCAAGCTTATGCTTATGGTACATATAATCAGTTATTTATACTTGCACGTATTTATTAGAAGCTAATTCGATTTTTCCTAAAATTTAGAAGCACGTTTATCAATTATCCTTCAGTTGGATTAATTAATTTTGGAAAAAAAATATATCAAAAAAATATTAACATTGTCTCATTACACTAATTTCAATATATAATTATTTTATTAAAATACTTTTTTCCAAAATATCAATTGTACCTTCGAAAATACAATTGAAAAAAACTAATTGTGAAATATAAAAATATAAGTTAATAACTAAAATAATTAAAATTATATGAAAAAATCAGAAATTCCCAAATATGAAACAATTTATTTAACTAAAAATAAATTGATATAGGTATTTCATCAATAGTTTATATTTATTTAATTTATTTGTAAAACAATTTATTTAATTTATTTGTATAAATGAAAAGAATATTATAGACAAAAATGATACAAATTTAGAATTAGATTAATAGGACAATGTATCTGTTTTTTTTTTGTCTAAAAAACAATTTTTCCATTAACGTATAATACTTTGTCGATTTTCACTAGCTACCTTATAGCTAGTATCACTAACTTTTAGTTAACAAAAAGAAATTATAAGCTTATAGTTAAATCTGAATATCAACCTCTCTCAAACATATCTTGTCTGCATCATATATTAGATTACTATAATCATACTACACTCCTATATGGTTGTCCCTATAATCAATCAAACATATGATTGGTTCTGGTTCTTATTAAACTTGCATAATCCCAAATCTCGCAGAAACAAGAGCAAAGTCCTCCTACATAT